>CAXAKX010000293.1:0-36035 GCA_963969525.1 Ontholestes murinus
ATAGGTAATTAAAACGTACATTAGCTGATAAATTAATAAATATAGCGTTCCATTTAAATAAATGAAGTTATAGCCATTTAAAGTTCTCATTTGTTTAATTCCAATTTTTTTACACCCGGTATAAGATGTCAAATTTATTATACTTGGAAAATAAAATATGATCTATTGTTACATTTCAGTGTAAATTTGGTATGCATAACTTAATTACTTTTTAAGTATTTGAAACATGAAAATTAGGTTAAATTTTTACAAAATTGAAATTATTTCATAAACCTTAAGGTTTAAGTAATAAAAACCTTATTAAAACACACACTTATTTTGATCGAAGGATCCAAAAATGCAATAAAATACAGGTTTCATTAAAAAAAACACAACTTTGATACTTTTAGGGTTTTTGGGACACCCTGTATATTATGAAAGTAATTTTAAAAAGTAGCCCTAATAGACCCCCATATATCCACAAAGTGAAACTTTTTGAAAGTCACGTATTTTTGGCCACAATATTCCGTGCCGTATAGCGTGAATAACCCTGTATATATATTGAAATTTTTAGTTATCTGAATAAATAACTGACAATAATAAATCTAATAAAATTAACCAAAGTAAATTTTTGACAGTACAGGAGATTACTTTCTGATACATTTTAAAATTATAAATTCAATAAAAGTACAACAAAATATCGTTGTGACATTAGCAAAGAAATGGAAAACTTGAAAACAATTTTCATTTACAAATGAGTTTACTAATTATATGTTAAATCTATTATGAGTATAAATTATATTAATGTGATTTATTGTTTAATTCACGAAACCTTTTATTAATTTAAGTGAATTTCTCGCAGCGTAAAAATGCCATCATTCCTCGCATAATATCGCATTAAGGCATATTTGTGCACAATTGTGAATCTCCAAGTTCGTAATGTAACAAGTGTAGCGGTGAAAGATATATATTATGCATATTATGGTGTAATAAGTTCATTTACTACAAAGAGATGATGGAAACGAGAAAGTGTCACCTGTAAATTACGCTTATTACAGTTAGTTTGCACAGGCTGCAACTTCTACAATTATTAATAGCCGCCATCATTCAAATGACGCACGGCAAAATCTAATTAAAATTGTTTTATTAAATGCGTATTCAGCTTTGTCGAATCGGCATTACCTTAATAATATAGGCAACGATGCGTAATCCATGCAAACTATGTTGATAAATTGAAAATTCAAAAATTATTTTTGTCGTTCATAGAAAAACAATTTACTTTTAATTTTATACGTAGCTGCAGTTTCGAAATATTTTCAACATTAAGTGATTAAAATATACATAACTTAAAATACTCTTCAGCTTTTAATGCCAAACTAGCTTTAATTAAAAAGAAAATCGTATTTTAAATTATGTCAAAATTGTATTTCTTTCATTAAGAAATCTATCCATAGCGCTAACTTCACAGCTAACGACGTTGTTTCTCTCTTATTTTTATTGAATTCCATAAATAATCACACAAATACCATAGTTAATGCCAATAAGACGTAACTTTGCACACAGAAAATAACTAAACATGTTAGTACACTTCTAGTGGCAACTCTATTCACCAGCGCTCCGCACGGTGCATTACTATTTATTTATTATTTTTTATTTATTATAAAAATAAATTGATGAGCGTGTTATAAAGTTACATTAAATTACTCGCGTAATAAGGTAGCAGATTTTTACAGTATCAGATTAACACGATAATACTTTTGTAACAGCATCAACTCGTGATTATCATACACACATAATCTTGTAGAAAAACGTTTTAGTGTAATTACGACTAGCGCAATAAAAACTGCGATACGGAGAGTGTTGAGCACTAAGTAATTTCATAAGATGTAAATGCGAACGGTTACGAGCATTAGCGCTAGATTTAGTAATGCCGCAGACACGAATTAATTCCGGCGAAGATCACCCCTTGAGCGCTGCTTCCTCGTGTGCATATCCGAAGAAATAATAATAACAATAAAATTAGATATGCGATACGTTCGTTCCCCGAGTGCATGTTTATTTATGGGGGCGGACGGTGCGCGCCCCGAGAACAAGCGATGCAATTCCGTCCTCTAGACGGAATCTTCTGCAATAGAATTGCAACCATCATCGCTGATAACAATTCCATCGAGGGCCCGATTTGCATTTTATCCGCTCTATTATTTATGCTTAATATGTGAACTAGTGGCGATGAGCGTTGCACACAACGTCGCATCCGAACGATTGCCCAATGCGCGAGTTTAGTGTTGTACAATTAACATAAACGTGGATTGGTTAAGCATTTCAGCTTATCTGTTTCGTTATTGATTTCCTTATTATAGTTATGGTCGGTGATAATTAGGCATATAACATTCAGAGCATAGATAAAGATAAAGTAGCAATTTAAATTTATGCGAATTGTTTTAGATATTAAAGTATATTCGTTTTTTATTCAAACATTTAAATTGAAAATAATGATTTGGTCGTTAAGATGGAATTATCATTAGATTATATTACTTTACCATTTAAACCATTATAAACGGTAATTTTATTGACTTTAAAATACCAAACGAGACCTAATTCTATAAGTTATAACACCTCAAACCATAATCTTTTTCTTTCTTCATGCAGTTATCACACATCCCCAAACACAATCTGGTTTTATTACTAAACACCAACCTATCACACTCTAGGTTCCAGTGCAGACACAACCTACAACACGAGATGTGGCCGATAGGATTACAAACCGTAAAGTCTGATTCTATGGTAAACTGTTTAAAGGGTTATAGGATGACTTTTGTATGCTAACTATAGATCGGTATTTGATTTAGTACTGGAAAATCGGTCTCTTGTTAGCAAGTCAAAGATGGTAGTCTTTAACCTCATTTTTTCTTCTTTGTTTCCCAGTCCCTCTTCTGCGACGTTCTTGACTCTCTCAAGTCCAACCCTGATAGCAACTAACTCTTCTAGTTTTTTTTAGATTATTTGAGCTATTAACAATATTTTGAGAGTGTATAATGCTCACAGTTTTTAAAAATGATTCAGCTATCTGGTTTAGCAACTACATGCAAAATATAGTTGCTATACAAAAGATAAGTTAAGATAGCTCTATAAGCAATGAACTCTCCCCCACTTCATTTGGAAAGATATGTACTTATTCTTTCGAATTTGTCAAACATAGAACTAATCTAACCATATGATTAAATCGACCTCCTTCAACGTTCTATTTTATTTAATCTTTTATTAAGTGGAAAATATTTATTTTTCCTTTAGTTCATCCCTATGGCAAAATTAGCAACTTTACACTAAATAAAAATCTTAAAATGATTAGTACAATCAAAATATAAGTTATTATAATTCATTTTAGTTTGGACAAATTTCTTATAAATAAATAAATAATTCTGTTTATCACTACGGATCAATAATTTAATAAGGATAATCTTGCTTATCGCAAAGTCTCGTTTAGTCTCAGCATGTACCAAAGAAGAGATATTGCATTTTAGATTGAACAATTTTCTATGAAGTAAATCCTATGGTTTGTCCCAATTGCTATTACTACCTTCGTCTACTGCAGATATTGTGTTATATAATTCTCTTCAAACACAATTTAGAAAATTAATTTATTTTAATGGCACACTTACTAAGGTATAAATAAAGATAATGCCTTCTCTATTTTATTATCCTTATTTATTTTTAAGTATGGTGGACGCGATAAGTTGTGTTTCGGATCCGTCTGACTGTATAACAAAGAAAAAATTCAAAGGTAAATCTGTAGCAGTTAAGCAGTGTGTAAATTGTAGGCTTCTTTTCATTGATTTGGCAATGGGTGAAAGCAAGGAAGGCAATCTGTGATAGGTTTGGGCGTTGAGCAAGGTGGAAAAGATGTATCAGACAGCATCGAATCTGAAGATGCACAACAGGCTACCATACCCAAGAGAAAGACAAAAATGAATTCTTGCAATCAGGAAAAGGGGATTGAGATGAGCCAAGATTTAGATAGTAAATTTAGATAACTTTAATGAATCTGTTGATCAAGTGGGCGAGACAGAGACAGAGAAAGATGCCGATGGATAAGGAAATTTGTAGTTCTGATGATGACGAAGGATCTGAGAGTGAACAAGGCAATGGTAAAGACGAAGAAACAGGCTGTAAGGGTGAGAAAGAAAGGGAAACTGAACTGTCTTAAAGAAAAAGAAACAACCCTTCAGGAGGTCGAGTAGTCTAGCGAAAAGAAGGAGTAACAGAAACCGCATATTAATGATATGAAAGAGCCAGAATTGAACGATGAACAAACCGATATCTTTCATGAAAATCAAATATAGTTATCGGAAGTAGAACCCATTGACCTTCCAGAAGATCTGCAGCTAGATGAAGAAGTCGACGAATAGCAGGCTGAGAAGAATTCATTTGATATCGATGCGTCATAGATCAAATGCCTCCACTAGAAGAGAAGCCTGACAACTAAGAACAAAGTGAAATCACAAGAGGAGAATATTAATGGAAACAATCTGAAGATGGAGTTAATAAATTATCCGATATGGACGATAAGTAAACTAACGAGGATAACGCTCAATCAATGGAAACAGAAGCGAGTGATAATGTGCAAATAACTGAACTGCAAGAAAATACCTCACCTACTAAGCAAATTCAAGAATAACATAACCTAGATAAAATATGCATCCGACAATCGGGAATGGAAGACACATGCAGTGGATATAAAGTCAAAGCCAATGTACAAAAAGACATGTAAAGCCAAACACAGACACAGAACAGGAATACAAGAAGTGGCCAGGTGAGGCTGATACGGATTGGAGCTTGGATTACAAAAAAAGATAAGACTATGAAAGCTAACAATGAGAGCATGAAGAAGTAGTCGTATCAACATATTAAAAATGCGAAAGAAAAGAACAGGTTTTTGACACGTACAGAGGCCGAAAGCTTAGATAACAAAGAGATTACTCATATTGAGGAAAAGGATTAAGAGAAGGAAGAAGAGTTATTGGACAAAGGAATAGGAGAAAACAGATAAGGAATCTCAAAAGCTAACTACTCATCACATACGGTTTAGTCAATTTAATGATAACGTAGTTTATCAATTAAAAAAGTGAACGAATTAAAAAATTAAGCGGGGAAACAATTATCAGTATGAAACAAGGCACCAACTAATCTAGAAGCTTAACAGCCTTGGGTAAAAATCACATAGGTTTCAACTTTAGCCCAAGATTTTTCAGAATAGCTAAGGCAAATGTTGGAGCCAACGCAAGCTTTGCGTTCAAACGGAGATCTACGAATTGGATGATGAGTCAACATTCAATAAGTTATCCCATACATCCTATATCAGTTATAGAAGGAATATATTTTGCTTTGACAAATGAAAACCTTGACGAAGAAATATAACATCGTTCTTCAATCAATCAATTCAAAGGAATTGGCATTTAAGAGTTTTGCGTTGATCTCGAAAGCACTGACTCTTTTGAAGAGCGGACACCTGTTTCTGTTCTGTTTCCTCAGATTCGGCGAGGACACGAAATTGCTACATAAAACCCATTCACGGAAAAATCCGGCTCGAAGTAGCTGCAGAAATTTCAATTCGACCAGAAGAAGACATGCGTTGAACCACAAGTTCGATATTTGATTATTGTGAGTGATGATTTTTTTTCTAAGGAAGAGAGTTACCTCACACAAGCCGTACGCCGTGCAAAACTGGCAAATATCTTCATGATTTTCGTCATCCTGGACGATCTGCCAGCTCGATTTTAGAGACTATGAACCCAATTTTTAAAGATGGGAAGGTCTTGGAGATAAAATCGGATATGGATACATTTTCATTTCCATTTAATACAATCTTAAGGGATATGAACAGTTTGCCAAATGTTTTAAGTGATGTCTTGCAACAATAGTTTGAAATTGTGCCTAATATTGATATCTAAAATTATAATTTGTACTTGTTTTTATTATGGAATATTTGAATTTACAAATTGCTGATTCGCAGAGAATCGAACCCATGAAAGATCCTATAAAAGATTATCTTAGTACATATCGTCAAAGTAATTGAAAATAGTATTTCCGCTGGCAATGCTGAAAATATATCAGTTATAAATCTGTCAAACCAGCCAACTCCCAAAAATAAAAACAACAGTTGGAACATCAGTGCCATGGAAAGTGTACAAATACGCAAGGAGGGAGATAATGATTTTATCCTTCCTAGGAAGACATCAAGGCGCCGTGAAAGCAATAATCCTACTGTTTGTATTACATCTAATACAGATGATTTGAAAGGAGCTAATAGATAGTTTCTTTTCCACGTTCATCATTGCGCTCCAGACAAGACCATGGAGGACATGAATCTCTTTTTAAGATTGAAAAGTATTACTGGCGTAAAATGTATTAAACTTGTATCTAAGCAGCCTGATTAGTACAACTAATTTGAATTATCGGTGCCAGCTAAATATAAAGACAAAATTAACGACCCAACATTGTGACCTACAAATGTGCGTATATTATGATATTCCAATATTTTCTTTTAAAACTGTGTTGTGAGTGACTGTTTGTGATGTATTTATGAATTTTAAGTCCAACAACATCTGTGATATTTATAACCTATCAATTAACCTTATTAAGAGTATCGTAGATTAGTTGGTAGTAGCATTGACGAAACTAATAAACACGATCATTAAAACGAATAGTTATCCTAGTGCACTGAAATTAGCAAAAATTATCCATACATATAAAAAGGGTTATGCAAATGATTCTAATAATTATCGACAGATCTCGCTCCTCTTCATAATTTTCAAAAATAGAGAAAGAATTTTGGTTTTTCAACTGATTTTTTAGAGAAACAAATTATTTAGAGATGGTCAATACGGTTTTAGGGAGAAAAATTATTGATTTTTTTAATATAGTTATGGATGCATATGAAAAGGAGAATTTTGCAAAATTCCAATAAAGAAACTAAAATGCTATAACTTTGATCAGAATTGCTGTAATTTAATATTTTCGTATTTGAAATAACGAAAGCAACGTGTGATATATAATAATAAATACTCGAGTGAGGCTGCAGTAGACCTTGGTGTGCCACAGGGATCAAATAAAATTTTTATAAATGATTTTCCTGATTTTATAATCTCATCAGATGTGCAGATTTGCAGATGATACGACATTAATTTCATCAGCAACAAATCTGCAATGTGCTTTCTAGGCCAATGTAGAAGCTTTAAGTAAGGTCAATGAATGGTTTACAACAAATCAAAATACATGTACAGGTTAAAGTAAATTTCTTGGGCTTATACTGGATACTCACTTATTATGGGAGGCTCAAGGAAATACACTGATCAAGAAGATAAATATATCAATATTTTTTCTGCGAAACTTGATGGAAAACATATCAAATGCAATTAATTATAATAATAATAATAATAATAATGCATACTTCGCATTAGGCCATTCACACTTAACGTATGGAATTATTCTATGGGGTAATTCTACTGATCGACACAGAATATTTGCTCTCCAGCGTAGAGCACTGCGAATAATCTCAGGCTTAGGTTACCAAGATAATTATCGTTAAAAATTTATAGATTTGCCAATACTTACATTACCCAGTCTATACATCTTTGAATGTCTAAAATATGTTTAAAAACATTTCCAAATACTCTAAAAGCTTGATGAAGCATAACCATCATACACGATTTTATGAAAATTTGTGTTTGCCTCAATTGCGACTGGCAAGATCTCAAGTCCAATTTTTTAAAATAAATTACCAAACGATATTCAACATCTTAATTATATCAAGTTTAAGAAGTGAAGACATTATTGGTAAAACATGCATTTTATAGTTACAGTGAGTTTTTAAATTTTAAATTTTAACTATTTATACTAGCTTTAACTATTTTATTTATACATTATACAATGATTTCACTTTTAACTTAAGGTTCATATACATTTTTTGATATATACACTGTTTGTATGTTTTTTAATTATTATTATCAATTATTTTATTTTTTTACATTTTTTTATAATAATTTTAGTTATCATATTTATATATAACATATTTTGGTATTTTACCATTATTTAATTGCTGTTATTTCTTTAATGCGTTAAGCACAATTGGCAATTTTATTTACAATTGTAATTTCTGTCAAATATTTTTGTACTATATTATTTACTTATATTGTCAATATTATATGTATGACGTGTAAAACTTAAGGTAAAACATGAATAAATTCTATTATCTAGGCAGATTCAAGGTTGAGAGTTGGTTGTGCTCTGTTGATTTGTGGGGGTTAATTTTCTTAGATAGTCCTTTTTCGGCAAGTTGCCCTTCTGTGTAGGTGGTGGTACGTATGGGGAGTACGTCTAAAAAATCTTTGTCGTTTACAGATCTTTTAACTAATTAAATGCTAATCTACATCTTGCGGTAATGTCCATAAAAAAAAACTCTTCAAAATACAAAATGACAGAGCTTTTCTAGATGTAATGAATTAACAATAGCTTCGAAAAATGTACATAGGAAGTAATGATTCCTTTGAAACATCTTTTGCTTTTGATCAGAAAAATTTATTTGCATTTGTGGTTGAGAAACGTTTAAATTTAATTCACTACCGTTACCAAACTTGATTTTGTTTAAAATCATTAATATTTACTAATCTTTGTCCAGTTAATGCGTTCTCGTTGGTAGTAATGATGCATTATGTATCGTTAAATAAAGTATGTGCAGGATATAAATGCTACAAAATTGTTAACTCTAGAGGGAAGTTTTGAAATTATCGTCCATGTAGATTAACTTAATGTAATCATAACTGGGTGTACGATGGAAAAAAATTGCAGAGAAGCCAAAAACATGGACTAACGCAATTATAAATCACATTAAGCAATGCATTCTAGAAAGTTTTTTCCGAAAAATCCCTATGTATAAAAGGAAATAGCAATAAAATTAGTTGGTTCAACAATGATTTAAGATGTATGCGTGAAACACTTTTTCTCATGAAAGAGTCAAGCTTAAGGTATCCGGAAACAAAGAATAACTATCTAAGTTTCAGGTATTCATACAAAATGGCATTGGAACATGCTCGAAAAACTACAAATCCTGCGTTTATAAACGTAATGATAATAGCCCTAATGTTATGTGGTCAATGAGAAAAAATAAACCTACAAACTGTGATACTAACTGTGATATACAAGCAAATGAATTTAATACCTATTTTAGTACAAAGCTACCTCATACTAATTCCAGCCCCATCGCAATGTTATGCAATAGCATACCTAACATAGGGGGTTCTTACTTTAAATTTCAAAAAGTTAGTTCTGGAGAGGTAAGAGATGTAATCAATAGTATACGTATGTCCAAATCACGTGATATCTATGGCATGAATATTGTAATTTTGAAAAAAAATTGTTAATGTAATAATTTTACATTTAACAAAATTAATAAATACTTGCATAGAACAAGGCATATTCCCGAAATGTCTAAAGAAAGGGTATATGTAAACAACTATAGGCCTATTTCTTTACTTCCAATGATTTCAAAAATTCTGAAAAAAAATTATTTAAACAAATTGTGGCCTACATGGTTGCTAATAACATATTAAACACTAACCAATACGGTTTCAGAAGGAGTCGTTCTACGAGTGATGCAGTCATTGCCCTTGCGGCAAAAGGTAAAACCCTTTTGTATCTCATCACTATGGAAAAAATCATCACTATGGAAAAAATACCATTGCAAGCTTCCTGGATCTCAGTAAGGCATTTAACTGTGTTCCTCATGAAATGTTCCTGAGGAAACTGTATTGCTATAATTTCGATCCATTAAGCTGTCGACTTTAGAACTCTTACTTGACGAATAGATCGCAGCAAGTGTTAGTTAATTCCAATTGGTCTGCAGAAACAAAAATTCGATACGGTGTACCTCAAGGGTCAATTCTAGCCCCTTTATTGTTTATTATATATATAAATGATTTGCCGCAACAACTACAATCTAAGTGTATATTATATGCGGATGATACCACTTATGTTACCTCAAGCAATGGCATGAAAACTGCATATCAAAACAGCGAAAACTGCGGTAAAATAGTTATTGACTGGTTTTCTGCAAATAAATTGTCCCTTAACATAAATAAAACTGTAGAGGTTGAATTATCTACAAAGATTGATACTTGCTGTAATTCTGCAAAGTTTTTAGGAGTTTACATAGATAGTAGGCTGGACTGGAAGATGCACGGTAAGTTCATTTCAGGTAAACTATGTAAAGTAATTTATTTATTTCGTAGTTTGGATCATTCAAACCGCAATATGCACTTTAATCGGCGTATTTGCATTGTTTCATTGCCATATTACATACAGTATTCTTCATGAGGACATTCTAGTATTTCAGATCGATTATTTGGTTTACAGAGGCGTGTAATAAGAGTACTTGCTTTTATAAGATATAGGAATGATTGCAAATCAGTTTTTAGAGATTTAGGCATCCTTGCATTTTTATAATAGAATCTCTCACATATGTTCGTAAAAACATTTTGTCTTATTCCACACATCTAGATACTCACAAGTATCAAACGAGGCATAATGAAAATATTAACTTGCCATTTTTGCGTATTAATAAATGTAGAAATGGTATAAACTACTTTGGCCCTAAACTTTTTAACGCACTACCCCAAAATGTGAAATGTCTCTCCCCAGTGAAGTTTAGAGCTAAAGTTAAAAAGTATCTCATAGAGAAGGCATTTTATAGTATAGTCGAGTGTTTTGCCAATAATTTTATCGATTTTATAATTTCGAATCCGTAGTATGTATTCATAATTTAATATTAATTTTAAATTTTTTTGTATTTTTTAGTATGTATGGTAAGTTTTTACTTTTTAATCTGCGACTATTTATATTTTACCTATACATTAATTTTAATATGTTGTGTCGTTATTTAATATTATTTTATTTATAGACCACTATTTATATACAGTATTTTATCTATACACTTATTTTAACATGTTGTATTTGAATGTCATTTTATTTTTACAATTTTAATTTTATCCTAATTGATTAATTATTTATTATTTTATCTATTGACTTACTTACTTATTGAATATATTTTATATATTTTAACGTACTTAACTTATTTAAATACAATATTTTTTTTATTTTGTTTTAATTGCTGGTATATATATAAATACTAAAATGATTTTAGTATTAAAACATTGATAATGTTCACTTTGTGTCCGAAATATATATCTGTGAATTTAAATAAAATTTGTGAAGAAAGGTTTTTAGTGCTTATTAATTTAATAAAATTTATCTTCACGTAACTCACAAAAATCAAACTATTTGAGAGAGTTAACAATTTTTTAGCGGGTTTCTCTGTTTTTGGCTTCTCTTCATTTCTTTTCCATCTTACTTCCAGTTATGATTGCATTAAGTTAATCTACATGTACGATACTATCAAAACTACTCTAGAGGGAAGTTAAATTTTATTATAATATTTGTTCCATTATATAGATTACGCCCCATTGGACTCCATTTTATTACTTTAGATGCTTAGAATAAAATCTCTACATGTTACTAGTTATTTCAAGATGTATGACAAAGTAGTTGCTTTCACCTTTAGTCATAGTTATATCGAGCTATTTCTGAAATAATGCGTTTGTATTTAATCAGTATTTTATGTGTTTTTATCCGTCTCATTTTAAATAAATTTGACATTTTATTATTTAAATTTGCTTAATTAGATTTGCTAAGCAGACCTAAAAGGCATATTGATTTAAAAGCCTTGTTTTTCCGTTTTTTTTTCTAAATAAGTACCAGATTTCCTTCCCGTTGTTGAAAACGAATGTTTTAGTAATAACACTTATTCAAGACTTAAATTAATAAAACACGGATCTTTAAAGGATTTTGCTTTTTTATGTATACTCTGCTATAATTTTTTCATAACGACATGAAGAATTTCCCTGATGAAACAATTAAATTGAGTGTCAGTAAATAATAAAACAAAACTCTTCAAACGTAATTTAAATGCAGAATGGAGTTCCACCAAGTAACATTCTTATTAATGCAATACTTAATTGAATTGAAAAATTCACTATGTTTTAACCACAAATATTGGTGGTTAAAACATAATGAATTTTTCAATTGAGTGTAAGTATGGATTACCACGTAATAACGGTCGCAACCATTCTCTTTATTCATTCTCGCTTTACTTCAGCCATTGTTTTGTAACTAATCACTCGCTTATAGATACATTAATGACATATTTAATCATTTTTACTTTTTCTTTTATTTTGATATAACTCTGTCCTCATCGCATCCGATTTGTCAATCAATGCCGTTTCACTCAGCTTCTGTTGAAGAAACATGTCACATATAGCGCATCTTATATCTACACCTTGCAAATGAAAATAGCACTTATTAATTCATTATTTTCATTTACAAAATATTTACGTGTGTGTGTAAACTCAAACCAACAATAGTCTTCACCTTGCACCGCTTGCGATTATCCTCTTCTCATCCTCTTTTATTGCCAAAAGAATGTTTTCTGCATCTTCTTCTAAGAAGATTTTCTCTGATTTCTCAGTTAATTTCATTAGTATTTCCATGTTTCTTGTCAGTTCCTTTAGTTTATTAAATTTGATGAAGAAAAGCGCTTCTTATGTTCCATATTTTATATAACAAATACTATTTTTCAGCAATTTTTTTATTGAGTTCTATTATGAATGTAGCACAACAATAATTACATTTAGTTATTATTTTCTTTCTATTTTATACCTGTAGTTGTTTTTATGGGCCTTGAACTGAATGCTCTAGTTTCTCGACAGCTATTGTTACCGTTTAAAGAAGGTCTAGAGCAAATATGAACAATCCCATACCTGGTCTAGAATCTTTAGGCTTTATCCATTTAGAATTTTGCAAAAATGAAATTGAAAATATGATAAGAAAATACGGCTAAATCTTCTAATCGTACAGATTTTTTTCTTCAACCTCTTTTTACAATAAAGACTGTTGCAAATATATTCAAAGCAAAATATTACAAACAAAGAAATTGAAAATTTCATTCAGAAATTAAAAAATATTTCTGATTTTTTTAGAAGCAAAAAGAGAGATTATAACTTAAAATAAATAAAAAATATTTTAGTTAAAAGCAGTTGAAATTTTGCGAAAAAAGAATTTAAAAAGTTTGATGAAGAATATTCTTTACAGAAAACAATTATAAATTTCCTCGAAAACTGTTAACTTTATCAAAATTAATAACTGTAAAAACCGGTAGAAAATTTCCCATAGGAGAGCAGTTGAACATTTTTAAGAAATATTATCACAATTATGACTATACAAAAAGTGGTTAACAATTATATTAAAAAAAAAATGTTTACAAACAGATAGAGCTTTCTAAATTCTAGTCACCGTTTAAAAAAAACAACTTCAAAATTTTATTAAAAAAACTGCTGGACAGTTTCATTAATAAATGATATAAAAAATTTAATTAATAATTTGTTTAAAATAGTTCAAAAAAGCAATTTAAAAACTTGCAACAAAATCTGAATAATAATGGTTTTAAAATTGCTCAGTTCGATTTTTCATGTGTCTCTTTTATTATCAATTTTTTCAAGAACCTCTTATAAATAAATTTATTGAATGAGTTACGCAAAGAACAAAATAATTTGACGAATAAAGCACTAATCACCTTTCTTTATACTTTTTTGATTGCGAAGACAGGTGATTAGCGCTTTATTCGTCAAATCACCCTCTTATACGTGAAATCACTTTCTTTTATTGTAATCTCTACGACTTTTCTGCGTCTCCCTTATTGTAATCCACTTGTCTTTTCCTTAGTTACAATTTATATTATGCAGTTATATTATTCTATTTGCCCATAGGGTGATTTTATATTCCTGACCATACTGTATAAGATGTAAGTATATATTATCATTTTCTTCCAGGTGTTTCTTCGGGAAAGACCAGGATATTATCGATTTTATTATCTCCCCTTTCTTCTTTGCTGATAGAGATCTTTATCATATTTCCACTCATGAGGCCATTAACACCTCTCCGTCACTCTTATTGCAGTCAACGAAATATTCTTTGTCTATTAATATTTTATTGATACTTCATCCACTTTAAGCTTACCCCTATGCTCAAAAAAGAAGTCATCTGCAGCAAAGAAGAAAGTCCATAGATAAGAAACTAAGAATTCAATTTTTTCTTGGTCTAACGTTTTTTCTCTAGTTTTTCTTGTATATTCGTCTGATTCAGTCAGTTAGACCAATAATATACAACTTCACATTCGTAAATATATACATAGCTGATTTCTATCACTTAATAATGTTATTGGTATAACTTATCTTCATAATTCATTAATACGTTTCTTTAAATCTAATTTGCACTATCTCAAAAAGTTATTCAATTGAAATATTGGTGTGTTTTCTGTTGATATACAAATTAGTTTGAAATCTTGGAATGCAGGCCGGGCTTAAATTTATTCCCTTATCAGCATTCATAGGGATTTTCTGGAACGGCCGCAATTATTTAATCCGTCACGCCGTAAATCGGAGGCGGTTTCAGTAGAGGACACTTTAACTTATCTCAAATTTAATAATATTATAAAGTTTTTAACGCTTTTTCACATAATATTTTTGCTTGTGAAAATATCCAACAATGTATTTATTATATTAAATTAACTGCTTATTTAACACGTGGTGAGACATTTTGGAAATATGGCGATTTAAGCTAAATATCACTTGGTTTGTTTCAAACATATTAATTATTTTATCTCTGCGACTAGTTTCGATAATAATCACGAATTATCAAAACTAGTCAGAGAAAAAATAAGAAATATATGTATTTTAATCTTTTATTTATTTAAAAATCTCAAATATAATTTCATAGAGCAGAGTATTTTATTCAGAAGTGTAGCTTGTCATATCAAAGAATGTAAGTGGTTTTTTAGGTTCGAATCCAAATTCCTATTTTGTTAACCTAAATAAATGATTTAAAATAAAGGTTTTCCTTTAAATGCCCAATAATATGGTTTTTCAAAATTATTGCTTATATAAGAAACTTCTCTGTCTGGGAGGTCTATTGTGGTAAAATAGGCCGTCGTGGTAATTCCAGTCTCGGTTTTCACACAATTTTACCCTTTCTTTTGTTCGAACTCGATACTTTTCGCCGTCGCGCGAATTATTCCTGCCAAATAGACCGTAAGAAAAACCGAAGGTCACCGTGATTTCGTTTCTGTTTTCTTTTTCGATATTTCGTGGCAGGAAAGACGAGCACTGGGATGGTAAATCACCCACATAATTATAACACACCCAGTGGGTAATTGCATCTGAGTCATTCGATCTATACGGGGAAGGCTGTTGAACTGGGCAGACAATATCGTCTTTCGTCTCTACAAGAATAATAATAATAAAAAACGAAAATGTAAAACAAACGGTACGCTGCGCTATCGGATGTCTCCGTTTATCCACCGGTCTGCTCTAATTACATCTAAATTGTTGTTTGTATCGGCAATTGAAAAAATACAGTACAACAAGGAAATATATTCTACTAAAATCAGTTGTTTACATGTTTAAAAAGGAAACAAGATATATTAATTAAAAAAATATCATGTTATAACATACACACAAAAAACTAAATTCGTTAGGTTAAATCGAGACATGTTTCTTTTACTGAAAACAATGGGCTCCATACAAGAAAACCTTTCTGTATAAATTTCTCATTTTATTATTATATTTGTATTTCTCACGTAAATTTACGAATAAAAGTTTCAATCTTCATTAAATTATTAAATGAGGCGTATATTTAAAGGTGAAAGTAGTCAAAGTCCATTTATCAATTGTTTGTGATAACAATAAAAAGGTTTATTTGTTGTTATCTGACATAAATAACAATTTGTGATTAAGAATATTTAAAGCATATGATAATTATTAACACATACATATTCACAGAAAATTATTTATTAAAAAAACATTATTTTGAAAGTCTGCTTCGTTAGTAATATTGTCCGAAGGTGCATATCTACAAATTTATGAAGGCAGTGCTGAAGTTGATAATTTTATTTAATCAGTATTTATTACGTTTAATTAGTGCAGTAAAAATAATCACTTAATACACACAATTGAATGTTTAAAATATTAAATATTAAATTTATAAAAAAAACTATTACACCTTTAGGAATGAATAAAAGTACAAGGCAAAATCGAAATAGAAAGATAATTTTAGAACAATATTTCTCATTAGAAGATGAAGAAACATATAAAACAAAACTACTTCGAAATAAAAATTGCCTTTGGCAAAAAGCTGGTATAAAAAATTAGAAAAAGAAAGAAACAACAGTTTTGAGAGATTTTAATAAGCAAAATGTATTGCTACACGAACCTGCTGAGTGCTATGTTGTGAAACAAAGACGTTCAAAAAATGGAAAAAGTACGCCAAATAATTATAGTTTTAGATATTTCTTAATTTCTAAAAACGGGAATGTTTCCGTCTGTAAAAATTGTTTTTGAAAATCATATAAAATTTTTTCCCAAATTTGAATCCTTTTATACTGGACCTCTTAAACCTAATAGAAGATATTTACATCCAGATCCAACTCTAAAAAAAAATAATTTATACGAGGTTCATTGTAAGTAATAAAAAAGCAGTTAAAGAGTAAACTATTAAAAATACTTTTAATTTGCGTTTCTACCCACTGCGCAAAGGTAAATGCCAAAAGTGCGACATTATTAAACATTAGAATGAAAGCATCAGATGATGATAAGAAAGAATAAACTTATGAAAGAATATCATGTCCATTTAAGACTAGGAGAATCGGAAAATAGGTCATTAAAACAAGATCAAGGATTATGATTAAGTAATTCAGATTATTATTTTGCATTTTCTTTCTACTTGTAAAAAGCATTACCTTACCCAAAGTTGACAACTTCAGTAGCAATATGTACGTTCTAAATTCGTAAATTTACAATTTTTATGACAAAGTTCACATTATATACGTTTGAGATGAAACTATTGCATATAGACGTACGTTCAGAAGAAATAGGTTCATGCATCTTTATCTATTGATTGTTTCTTTGTCGCCTCGCATACTGAACTGCTAACGTGTTTCCTTCAATGCCCGTATGACCTTTGACTCACATGAAAATACAGTTTAGATTTAATTTATATAACCAGCTCAGTTTTAAAATTATTTGCTTAATAGTTCGGTTTTTGAAATTGGCGAGCATTTTTGTTTGTTTCGGGCCGTCGAGAATCGATAACGAGTCTGTTAGTATTATGTGCTGCATTTGTTGTATTCTCTATGGCCCATTCTACAAATTCTAAAAATATATATACAGCATCTTACCCCATCGTTATTTTTTGAACCATTGGTGTATATTGGCTGGTAATTTGAAAACTGCAGTATTTTTCTTTCGTTACAACCTCGTATAAATTTAGCTGGTTTGTGTAGTTAAGTATTATTATCTTTGCATGTGTGTGAATTATGTCATATTTCAGGAGAAACATAGAGTAATGTGTCAGCTGTATATTTTTCAATTCAGCAAATACTGTTACCAGTAGAGGATCCTTTTTCTTAGCCCAGTATCAGTTGGTAAAATTGGATGAAACCAATTCCTGTATTATCTTAATTTCAGGTTTTACTTGTAGGACTTAAATTTTGTTAATATATTTTATTGCGAGATATTTTAATGGTTACTCTTTGATTTCTGCCAATATTACTTCTATTGATGACTGTATTGCACCCCATTGTTTAATTTTGTATGTCTTTTATTTTCTGCAGGTTAGTTTTGAAAGCTGAACCATATAGTGTGAATCCATAATCGATAATAGACGAGGATCATTATTTTTAGGTCCCTAGAATTGTTCGTAATAAGTTAAAAATATGTTCTGTTTTGTTCTTTATATATTCAATGTAATTTTTCTTCTTCTTAGGGTGCTGTCTCCTAACGGAGGGTAGCTATCATTATGGAAATTTTCACTTTAGATTGAGCAGCTCTAAATAGTTCGGTAGATGTCTGTCCATACCACTCTCGTAGGTTTTTGAGCCAGGAAGTTCTTGGTCGCCCACTTGATCTTTTACCGTCTATTTTTCCTTGTAAAGTATATTGTCGTCTAGTACTAATTCAAGATACCTGGCTGTCTTAATAATGTTAATGAGAATATTATATATTTTCAGCACAATCTTTTCATCCGGTGTACGTCGAGAAATAAAACGATTGCGAATTTCTCTACAGCCATTGTAAACCGAAATTTTGTTGGCCATTCTATTGTAGAAGTGGAGCAGAGAGAAGTATATATGTTGAATAACATTGGTGCATGAACGGACCCTTGCGGTCTAAAATTCTAGGTCCTATGATCCTATGGTTATTGTCAATATAAGTTTCTCCTGCTGCTAATCGGATATTATATTTCGGCTCATCCAAACTAATTGTAGAGACATAGTTTCATCCAGCAGTTTCGGAATTATGGACTGCAAGAATACTACACGGTAATTCTAATTAATTATTAATTTTAATGTTTTTGTTGATCTTTTCTTTGCAAATAATAACAATATTTGTGCCTCTAATTCGGAGGATTTACTATTACCTGAAAGTATTATTCTGCTTATACCATCACTTGGCCCTTAAATGATGTGTTTAAGTTAGTAACTTATAAAAAGAAGTATTATTGCATCGTTTGACTGATTTCGTGAAACTAAATCATTTCATTCCATCGATTGGGATGCTGTTTTTAAGGATACTGATATTGACGAAATGAGATTTTATAGTATTTATTTAATGGATTCTAATCATTTATTCCTATGAAATATGTTTCTTCGAAAAGAGATGATTCATTTGAACGATTATAATAAATTTTCATCCTTAGGTGAACAGTGTAAGGAATTATCATGATCGCATCAGTAGAAGTAGTAATTGACAGTGAGGCCTCTTTCTTTTGGAAATATGCCAATAATTTTAAATAGAAAAATACAATTCCTGATAGTATGCAACACTAAATTAAGAAGCTAATAATGGTCAGCAGATTGTGGATTTAATGGCGGATTATTTTTTAACAGTATACGTACCCTCTACTTATCGAGATAAACATTTTAAACTAGAATACACGTTTATAGTCAACTCTAAGCTAAATATCTCCATTTAAGACGTTTCTAAAGAAATTGAACTTTTAAAGCTGCCAGGCCATATGATATACAGGGTGTCCCGTTAATGCGGGGAAATGGCTGGACCATAGATTCCTGCGGTCAAAATATGATGATTTAACACAACTTATCTATATCCAAAAATTTACGGTTAAGCCGGCATTTGTCTTCAAAGATTCAAAAATTTGTATTTCTTTTGTTTATAACAATTGAATGCTTTATTCGATTTGAATGAAATTAATTATTAATAACTACCTTAGTATAATACATCATTTAAGCTATTATGGACATTAGTGATTAACAGGAAATATAGAATACAATAGTATCACCACTTATAAACTAAAATATTTTTTTATTAGTGAATCCAATAAAAATTAAAAAAATACTGTTTAAAAGAGAATTTGATTTTTTTTGTATCTTAATAAAATTTGATATCTTGTACGGTTTTCACACAAAAAAATAAAATATATTTTTTTTATCTAGTAAAAATAAAATCTAGTTTTCCATCAAATCGAAAATATATGTTTTTCGTGGCCGTCTTTGTAAAATGTAAATTATGTAAAATAATAATTACTGAGTGTCTTTAAATCATTTACTGTTAACTTTATTATAGTTCATAAATATTCACATTTGCAGCAAACAGATTTCTTGCTTGTATTAGGATTTTGCGAAGAAAATTGTTTAAAAAGTGTTAGATGTTGTTTTGATTTATTGTATCAATTGATATTATTTAATTTTTATTTAATTGAATAAGTTGATTTACTTATTAATGAGTGCAAATCTGCATACTATATTCATATTTTATTTTTTTTGTGCAAAAACCGTAAAAGATATCAGCTATTATTAAGATACAAAAAAGTTTTAAAATTAATTGGTCTTTCAAGAAATATTTTTTTAATTTTTATTGGATGCACCAATAAAAAAATATTTTAGTTTTAAAGTGGTGGTACTACTGTTTTTATACTTCCTGTCAATCACTAATGACCATAATAACTGAAATGATGAATTATATTATGGTAGTTATTAATAATAAATTTCATTCAAATCGAATAAAGCGTTCAATTGTTATAAACAAAATAAAAAATTTTGAAACTTTAAAGACAAATTCCAGTTTAACTATAAATTTTTGGATATAGATAAGTTGTGTTAAATCATCATATTTTGACCCCAGGAATATATGTTCCAGCCATTTCCCCACATTAACGGGACACCCTGTATATGTAAGCTCCTACTATTTTAATACCATCGAAAGCATCACGAAACCTAACAACAGATACCTTCTGGAAATTGAACGTATTATTATAATTAATGGAGAAATCCAAAGGATCAATGTCAGAAGGAATATTACATGGTTCAATAAATACACGTTCGAACGGTGGTACATATGAGCGGTTTATTTAAACTAAAAAAATACCATTACTATACAGGCAGGTATCCCACTGCTTCACAAAACGCTGTAAATCGGCGGCGTACCACTCCTCTGGCTGTTGAAGGAACCATGTCAAAACTACCTGCTGGACTTCAGCGTCCGACTGGAATCGCTGTCCCTTGAGTGCCTTCTTCAATGATCCAAAGACATGGAAGTCACAGGGTGACAGATCCGGGCTGTATGGGATGAGGTGGGTATCACCTCATCCGCGCTATCTGTGACGTGATGATTTTAGCGATAAGCGGACGGGCGTTATCATGAAGGAGGATCACGCCTTCCATAAGCATCCCAGGGCATTTGTTCTTTATGGCTGTACGCAAACGAATCAAAGTTTCTCTGTATTGGTCAGTAATGATGTTAAGATGAAGGACTTTAAAATCAAGACCAATACGGTCCACGGTGATCGAAAAAGCAGGTAAGCATAACCTTCCCAGCGGAAGGTTGAGTTTTGAATTTCTGGTGCCTTGGAGACGATGGATGTTTCCATTGCATACTGTCACATTTTGACTCAGGCTCATAATGGTGACACCAACTTTCGTCACCAGTGACAATGCGGTGCAAGAAGAAATTTCCTTCTCCACGGTACTACTGAAGATGCTGCAGTGAACCATGCAGTTGGCTTTGTGTTCTTCATTCAGTTGACGGCATATCCATTGTGCACACACTTTTCGGTATCCAGTCTCATGAATTACAGCATGGGTTGATCCTTTCTAACACTAACCCGCCTATTCTCCACAATGCCTCATCACACAGCAGCGACAACATTGTGTTTATTGTCGTACATTACTGAACTCCCAACACCATTCCACGAAAGACACTGTTCATCATAAACATCTTCAATTTTCCGATAAATTTGAATAGGGGCGTTAGACTCAGCGCACAGGGACTGCGTATTCTAGAAATATCAAGAGTACACTGCCCCAGTAGACACCTACATTACAGGCGGCCATCTTATGTAACTTTCTGCGGTTTTAGCAAAACTAACATTCGTGCTAAAGCGCTCGAACATGTATTTATTGAACCTCGTAATAAATAGAATAGAAGTAATCGTTAAATATGTCACATGTTCAATTATTTTTTCCCATTTTAAAGGATTGGTCATTGCAAGGAATCTTTTTAAAATCGTAATAAAACACTGCGTCAAAGCGCAGCTCCTTGCTGGCCAATTCACATCTTCACGACACTACACGATTTTAGAACTTTGACCGCAATAATTCGATAGTTTTGTTGCTAGTGTGGCATGTCGCCTCATCTTATTGGAACCAGATGTTGCTCACATCCAAACGGGCAATTTGCTCCCAAAAAAAGTTTGCTATCATGATCCCATTCCGTTGACCGTTTCGCCAGAATCAAAGAAAAATGGGCCGATGATGCCGCCGGCCCATAATCCGCACCATACCGCACCTGTTTGGGATGCATTGGCTGCTCAACGATCACGTGTGGGTTTTCCGATGCCCAAATCCCACAGTTTTGCTTGTTTAAATAGCCACCGAGGTAAAAATGCGCTTCATCGGCAAAGATAATTTTTCGCCAAAATTCACCATCGGCTTCCAGCTGCTCTAAGGCCCAATTAGCGAAGTGGTATCGAAGTGGATGGTCAACTCTCTTCAACTGCTGTGTTATTTAGGCGAATAAACCGATGTCTTCATGCAAAATAAGCCTCATGGTAATGCGACTAATATTCAATTGCTGAGAGCGATAACTAGTCGATGTTCTCGGGTTGGCTTGCAACCTACGGGCTACAGCAGCAATATTCTCGGATATACAAACCGGACGAGCATGTGGAGCTTTAGTACATTTGGTGTATATTCGCGACCGAATTTTGTACGCAATTTTCGCACTGATTATGCAATACACGAATTACATTCAAAGTAAATTTTTAACATTTACCAACGTTCATCAAGCTCATAGCGTGCTATTTCGTTAACGGGGTGTTAAATAAAGTGGTAGTTCAAAAAGTTTCCAAGAGATGGCCCACCCTTTATATAGTGTTTCATTGAACTATTTCACCGGCTGGTATTCTTAGCATATCCATTTACTTTTAGGGATATTTAATTTTGAAAAATACCTTATTTTGTATAAATATTCGTATTTAGGTAGACAAAATTCCATTTATGGTTGATAAAAGATCAAAGAATAGAATTAATAATAATTTACAAGTAATGTATCCGGGAAGGAATAATATTAAAAGAGATTTCTGTAACCGTTAATTATATTGATATTTCTTCATGAACGGCAAATAAGGCCTTTTGAAACATACCTTTTCAAAAGGCCTAATTTATTTCGGCAAATTAGTGAAAATATTGTTAATGCAGTTGCTGTCTCAGTATATTCATCCGGGTGTTACTTACGCATTTTATATATACGAAACCGGCGTTATTTAAATAAGCAATTAGCTCTTGGAATGTTAGAGACGGATTTAACATATATGTATACATGCAGAAACTTATATCTAATAGCTCCCTTTCCGTTTATTCTTTCTTGTTACCGTAGTCCATGAATTGTCGTTAACAACGCGTGTTTTGTTCCTGGCAACTTTGTTTAGCGGCTCCTGCTTTCTGTCTAGGATAAGTACATTTAATTATGTTTTGATTGATTCTTATTGCCTTCTACAACACTTGTGGATATGTGGAATTTTAAATTTTGCATCGGCTGGAGTTCTGGATTTGACTCTATGATATCATGCATTGCATTTTTATCCTTTAATAAACTATTATTTTCTTTAAGGCTATGATCTCTTTCACAAACCTTTTAAGTAAATCGATCTCCTTAATTAGCGATTAATTTTTGGTAGCATATTTAATCTCACTGTCGCAGCAGATAACTCTGGCATCTTCTAAAACTTTCACGCTACAACTACCATTAATACACACAACAATTATACACTAAGTTTCAGTACAAAAATTTAAAAAGCACAATTTATCCGGCGTGTTTATATTGTTCGCCATCTTGAATGATGATGAGGAAACGAATAAATTAATTAAATAACCTGATGTCCATTTAAGACTAGCTGAATCAGCAAGGAAGTCATTAAAAGAAGATCAAGAACTAGCATTACCTAACTCAGATAATAATTTCGTAATTTTGTTTCGACTTACAAAAAGCATTACCTAACCCAAAATGTAAATTTAAGTAGCATTTTATAAACGCAATATGTACGTCATAAATTTGTAAATTTACAATTTTAATGACGACAAAGTTTACATGTACGTTTGAGTTGAAACTATTGCAACTAGAGGTTCACAAGAAATATGTTAATTTATTATGAAACATCTTCAAAATCTAAGAAGTTAAAAACACTGCAGGAATAATAGAAGAATTTAAGTAGCTTAAACATGGCTTAAAATTGTCCAAAGTGTGAACATAATATAGAGATAATAGATCATAAATTCTTTATATCAGGAAATTTAATTTTACCAAAAGATAGAGATTATGGTGTCGTAAAAATATAATAAAAAAAAAATTACTGTTACTATTTTTTTGCGTCGATGTTGAGATTATATATCACCACCGTTGTATTAATTAAGTATAATTGATATTGACATTATATTAGATAAACTTATGCTAATACTTAACTCTTATGATTATACCTAACCTAAATTTTAGGATTATTCTTGTTTAAGAAAGTAATTATTTCATTGTTAATTCTAGAATTTTGTAGTACCAACAGGTGAAAAATATTAAGTAGTAACTGTATACCAAAGTTTATCAAATTAGAAATAACTATGTTCCGATCAATATTCTTAATATTGAATTCAAATAATATATGATTTACCTCAGTAAAGCAAAGAGGACTGTCTTTTATTTCAATTTTATTTAAATGGGCTTTTTTATTTATTTTAAGCGTTGTTATTTTTCTGGAGTAGTATCTGTTGACATATTCGTCGAATATATTATAAATTTGTTTTGAGAGCTCAGGATGAATGTTTAAATAATAACTGCTATGTTTTTTTCTTTCCCTCCTATTCACTTCCCATTTGACTTGTGACTTTTTACGAAATTTGGAGTTGACAATTTTAGTTGTGATGTCGTTTATATCTATTGATTGTTTCATTGTCGCCTCTTTAGCATATTAATCTGCAAACTTGTTTCTTTAAATGCCCGTACGACCTTTCACTCCCATGAAAATACAGTTCATATTTAATTTATACAACTTGCTCAGTTTTATAATTATTTGGCTAATAGTTATTCTTTTGAATTTTGCAAGGTGTTTTTGTTTCCATCCATCGAGAGGTTTCACTTGTAAGATTCGAATTTTGTTGAAATATTTTATTGCGAGATACTTGTTACTCCTTGATTTCTGCCAACATTACTTCTATTAGTGAGAATTGTATTGCACCCTATTGTTCAATTTTGAATGCATACAATTTTTTTTTGAAATTTTGTTCTGTTTTGTTCTTTATACATTCAATTTAATTTGTCGTCTTGTATTAATACGAGATATCTGGCTGTCTTAATAATTTTAATGTGGATATTATCTATTTTTAGCACAATCTTTCCAATCGGTCTACGTCGAGAAACATAACGATTGTGAATTTCTCTACAGAAGTAAACCCAAATTTTGTTGCTCATTCTATTATAGAAATATTCTCACTGATTTTCTTATTTCTGTATAGAATAGACTTATCATCAGCGTATTAAATTTTATTATGTGGAATAGTGGAGTGGAGAGAAGAAGTATATATGTTGAGTAATATTTGTTACCGGCGTTCAGTTTACCTGAACGTGGTAACAAATGCGTAATTATATTTTAATCCATTTTACGAGCTACCCATTGCTCCTAATAATAATTTGCATAAATTCCGCATTATTGAAATAATCCAAACGAGATAATTTTCCCAAATGTGCAGCTTCCAGTGTGGAACAATAAGACCGGCCCTTTTTTCGGCGAAGAGGATCATTACCTGTTCCCGGAATTGCGGGGCCTACGTGACCGAAACAAAGCCGCGTCACCGAAGACCACCATATAAAACCAGGCTCCGGCCACCGCACTTTACCAGTCGTCTGCCATCAGCAGCGGTGGTCAGCCTGGTCGGCTCCGCCGATTCAAGCCTTGCTCTTGTATATATTGTATATTTTCTATGTCTATTTTCTGTCTATTCTGTTGTAATATATTTCTTCTTTTCCGGTCCCATGTTTTAATTTACACA
Source organism: Ontholestes murinus (assembly GCA_963969525.1). NCBI lineage: Eukaryota > Metazoa > Arthropoda > Insecta > Coleoptera > Staphylinidae > Ontholestes > Ontholestes murinus. Next base: position 25,688 of record CAXAKX010000293.1, read on the forward strand.
CTTTCTCTTGTTCTTTTACTCTGTTTTCACAGCTAGCCGGTGCCCATACGTTGACGTGGCGTGGAAGCTCAAGCAAGTATCACCGAAGGGAAACTGTTTAATCGAAGCCTGCGGCTGCTAATCGATGGTGAGCCTCGCCAGGGACCCCTGTGCCGCCTCCAGTGCGTGTTGGTTCCAGAAAGTACCGTCGGTGCTACTTCCTTGCCAGTCCGCCACGAGGACGTCTTCCCCGTCCACCGTTAACATATTGGTGCAAGAACAGACCCTTGCGGTAGACCATTTATTGTTATTCTAGGTACTATAATCCTATGGTTATTGACAATAATGTAAATTTCTCTATTGCGGTATAAGTCTGTAAAATTTCTTGCTGTTGTCCCTAAGATGATTATTGTATTTAAAACAATTTCCAAAATATCTAACACTTCATAAGCATCATAAGCACCTACCAGATCCAAAAAATACCCCTATGATAGTCATTTTAAGTGAATATATTTTGTATAGAGGTTGTTAAGGTTATCAATGCATCTATGGTGCCTTGTTTTTTTCGAAATCCTAATAAATTGTCTAATAAGATACAATTATGTTCAATCCACCATTCTAATATTAATAATAATAATAATAATAATACTTCATTAGCAGGATAACCCTCTTTGATACAATACAGTAATTACAAAGTAACACTAATTCATATTGCAATATAAATGAATTATAATTACAGGGGTAGATATGAAAATGTAATTCTGTAAATAATAAAAGTTTAAATAAAGTTATGGACTTAGATGTAATCCTTGATTCGAAGCTATCGTTTGAGTCACACATCACAACTATATGTAATGAAGCTTTAAGAATGTGTGGTTTTATTTGTCCTGTATATAATAATCTGAACATGAAGTATATTAAAACTTTGTTTTGTTCGTTTGTCCGTAATATATTGGTGTATGAATCTATTATGTTGTTACGATACTCGCAATATAATATAAACTGCATTGAAGCTGAACAACTTTTTAAGATATCGAAATATTCAAGGAAATTATTCCACTATACTGTCTGAATTAAAAGTACATAGTGAAACAAATCAAGTGTTGATCATTTCTTTAGCTAATATATTTTTTACATTTTAAAAATAATATAGAGCACACAATTAAATGTAGATAGTTGTAATAGTTATTTTTTTTAATTTTCCAGAAAATTGCATATATACTTGCATATAGTTCTAAAAATATTTGTTACTTTTAATAAAATTAATCAATAACTAATTGTTTTCTAAGTATACACATATTTAACACTTAAAGTTAAATACACATACTTTTTTGCTGGAATTTTATTTATATGATTTAGAATTTGTCGATTTTCAAATGTTTTATATCACCAAATGAAATTATTTTTAGTTGTATATAATTTCTGAAAAATGAACTATTTCATATCAAATATTCTGTTTTTTTCAAGATGATTCGTACAGTTCTAATGTATTTTATTTATATTTAATCTTTTACGAAAATATTCTGTAGTGTATTTTGTTTTTAAACTCAAACTCTTCATTCAAACTGTAAAACACTAAAGATAGTTCAGACATTTCCTAACTTTTCAGTGCTTTGTATAAAGTAAGGTAAAAACGGTAAAAAAGAGTTATAAACATCAACACATTTCTATTTTAATGTTTTAGAAAGAGCATGTTTGATTCAACATTTGTAGTTCGAAACTGTAGTATTTTTTTACTTCCTAAATAGGTTGGACTTATACTCGAATAATACTGAATACATTATTCCTTGAAAATGGTGACCTCTTTTCTATATTTTTCGAAACTAGTAAATATTAAAAATAAAAAAGTTCTTAAAACAAGCCAAAAGTATGTAATTTGAAATTACAAAATGGTAAGAAATGCAAAATGTAAAATTGATAAGAACCAAATAAAGTTATCGTAATATATTAATTGGTATGATCCTATCATGATACTTAAGAGTAATATCTTGTTAGTTAAAACCGATTGTAATATTTTATACAATAATCGATTAGAAAATTTATTAACTGTAAATATACAATATGTCGGCTTAAGTTCGCACCATATCGAAAACTTTTTTATTATTAATTTTACGAAAAAAATTTAGTTTTTATTAAAAGTTCTGCATGGTCCAAAACTTAAAATGCAATCATCAGATTTAACATTTATTCAGTCGTATACGGGGTTTCTCAGAAAATAATGAATTTGGCTAAAAAGTAAAGTACTTACCTTTATTTTTACAATATCTGAAACTTTTTTCACTTATCTCTTTATTCGTTAAAACATTGATAACCTTTACGAGGAAAATATCGGAAACTTTTTTTGGTTATCTTTTTATTCGTTTCAACTTTGATTACCTTTACGTCTCGTAACATCTATGTTGCATTATTTTGATGATATATTAAAATTGTTACATAACAAAATTATTTTAATTTATAATAATTATCAACTATAATAATATGATAATTACGTAACACGCGTGTAATACATTTTATCAATTCACTTTTGCTTCAACGTATCGATCTTCTCTTACAATACAGGTTTCCGTTCTGGAAGAAAATTCCCTCAATACATTTCTAATTATATTTGGAGTTATACCCTGAATTGTTTCACTGTCAAAGCATTTTAAGTTTTGGACCATGCAGAACTTTGTATAAAGAATAACATTTTTTCGTAAAATTAATAATAAAAAAGTGTTCTATATGGTGCGAACTTAAGCTGACACATTATATAACTCTAATGTATTATGATTTTATCACATCGATTAATATATTATGATATAGTTATTTACATTGATTTTACATAACATTTCACTTGTAAATATCAATAGTAATGTTTACAATAGGCAAGCGTCCAGTGGGGAATAACGTGTTGAATCAATAGAAGTATTCTGCTGTTTGCATTAATTTTTCATTTCCCCGTGTTGGCAGCGACGGATAAAGAGCGTAAAACAAGTGGGAGCTTATCAATTAATTACTTTCACACAAACAGCTATCTCTTGTACCACCTAGCCGCCGAGAGTAATTATTTATCGATTAGCCACGTTAGCTCGCCAATTAACGCTAATCGATCCAAGTTAATTTATCGCCAATCAAAATTTAACGCACAAGAGCGTACCGTTCGCTCGTGGTATTCGAAGTCAATTGTTCGGTTTTGATTACAAATTATCATTTGTTTAAATTAAAACACACTGTCGTGAAATTAAAATAAACCGTAGGCATATTTTATAGTTTTTTTTTGTTTGTTTCGTATTACATAAGCTAAAAACATATAAGTATATTGAATTGATGAGACGGATGCATAATGAAATTCTTTAATACAAAGAAACAAAACAATGCAGTTAAGAAGGTTTTATATTTATTGCTGAACACTGGAAGATGTTTCACCACATAGTGGCTTCATCAGACAGATGAATACATGTTGCACTGTTCAACGAAAATGTGAAACCCTCTCAAACTTTAAACTTATATTGTTTGATGGAAGATCTTAAAACTTTTGAAGTAATTGCTCCCTCCGTAATATAACTATTGATAATGAGTAGATTGTTCTCAAAATGTACATCTAATAAATAAAAATTAATTTATAAAGGAAGTGCTAGTGTTTCAATACAAGTTGGGAACCCTTTTTGTTTAATCTTTAATTTTCCTGTACAAATATGAAAATGCAATGGGGTAAAATACTTGTTAAGTTCCATAATATTTTTATTTTCAGTTGCCTGACACGTGTTTCGATCATTCCTGACTATTTTCAAAGTACAAAACTAATTGAATTTACTCCATCGATTACATATCTCGTTCCACCAAGAGTGTAGCTAAACCAGTTTCAACAAATATGAACATTTTTACATTTTTTAGGAAAAAAGGGTAAGGCTAATTGACAAATTAAACAACGTTCTTTAGATTAATATTTTGTTTTACTTATATTTGAGAATAAATTAAAATATAAAATTTGTATATGTTTCTAGGTAAAATGAAGAAATCAGAACCCAATTCGAATTCTTTCTAAGAATTAACAAAAAACCTAAACTAAGTTAAGAGAAACACAGTACTTTTATAATTAAGTTTGAGGGATTAGGTCCGAACTATTTTCAAGAACTTTATTTCAAGCAATGTTAAATGAAGGGGAACGTGAATATATGTTTTTATGACCAATAATAAATGCAGATATTGTGAAATATGTTTTGAAGATTTACTTTAGAAATTTAATTTAATTTAAATGTATTTATTTTTAGAAATAGAAGTTGCAAACTTAGACCATTCGTCGAAGAAGTCCATTGATCTTATCCAGTGGGTATGTTGAATTTGAACTCAACAGTGAAAATCTCGTGGATCAAATTCTCAGTACAAATGTTGCTGCACTTACCAAGCTTGTCTTGATTTGATTGCTGGTAATTTTCATACGTTGTCCGTTAACCTTAGCAAATCCACGTCTGTAGATCAATTCACGAACACTCTTCAAATTTGGATATCCCCACGTAATGTAGGGCTCGCAGATACGCAGCTTGTTGAGATTGCAAGTTTGATTACATATACTGTTTGTAAAATATTTCGTACTATAACCTGACAAGTTATATAATAATAAGAAACATACAAATTCATATCCTCTAGATCTAAACGTTTGCAGATAACAAGTTTTTACTGCCTTTTCACGAAAGGCGACTGATATTTCTTTTTCGCCCTGGATAAATCATGAAATACGCCAGCAATTAAATTAAAAAAAAAAAACAGATTTCGAAGGTTATTTCAAAAATATCGAAAATTGAATATAAAAAGAAATACTCGGACTTTATTCAGCAAACGAAAAATCGAATTAAGACTTCGCCCAATATGTTATTCAACTACGTGCATGCGAAAAACAACTCGTCACGAATTCCTGGTGAAATGACTTACGAAGAGACTATTAAAACTGATCCGCAAGAAATAGTGGATAGCTTTGCTGATTATTTTAGCAAGGCCTTTGTACCTAATAACTCCGACCATTCTTCGAATTTTAAGTCTTGCCCTGACTCTGGAAGCTTTTCGATGAATAGTGATGAAGTTAGACAAAAACTGTGTCGAACGAAAGCCAAAGTGCATGACTGTGCTTCTGTGTTATGTGAGCCACTGACATTTATATACAACTTAATATTGCGCAATGGTTCATTCCCTGACATATGGAAACAAGTTCGCGTTTGTCCCATATAGAAAAGTGGTAGCTGAAATAGTATTGAAAATTATGGCCCGATTTCTATTTTATGTTACTTTTCTAAAGTATTTGAGTCCATATTATGCGATCATATTTTCTCAAGTGTATCTGATGAATTTCCGGAACACAACATGGATTTTGCAAGAAACGATCCACATCAATAAATAAAAACAACTGACGTGTGAAGCAATGGATTCGGGTAAACAAGTGGATGTCATATACACTGATCTAACAAAAGCGTTTGATAGGTTAGATCATGGTTTTCTAAGTAAACGCATATATCAATACGATATCAACTTTAGTATAGTTTCAACAATTGTCAGTTACTTAACTAACAGACGATTTCTGGTTGAAATAAATGGCTACAAGTCCCGCTTTCGTACAGTAGACAGTGGGGTTCCTCCGGGATCCAACTTAGGTCCCCTATTGTTTTTGTTTTATTTTAACAATATTTGTAAGTACATGGTATGTCCAGTTTTAAAAAAATCTTAAAAATCTATAAAGCAATCGACTCGCTTCACGATTGCATACAATTGCAATCTGATATTAACACGTTCAACGAATGGTGCTTTAATAACAAGTTATCCGTAAATATCTCCAAATGTAATGTTATGACTTTTTCCCGTAAAGTTTATGTACACGAATTTGACTACACTATTGGTAATACTATTATTAATCGTTGCGTAGAGTTAGGATCTTGGTATCACCTTCGACTGTTCGTTGCGATTTGACTTACATATTAATAATGTGGTTAAAAGTTGTTATAGAATGTGGGGATTTATCATGCGCAATTGTAAAGGAATATTGATGTAATGAAAACGTTATTCTCTTCGTATATTTTATCTAAACTCACCTATTGTTCTGTTGTCTGGTCACCGACGTACTTAAAATATATAAATTTGCTTGAACATGTTCAGAAACGGTTCTTAAGGTATCTTTACTTCAGTAAAAATGGCACAAACGATTTCCAAATTTCATATGTTGATCTGATGCGAGAATTTGACTATATTTCCGTTTATAACAGACATTTATACATTTTGCTATGTTATTTATACAATTTAATCGATTATAAAATAGATAATCCTCAATTTCTATCACAATTTAAGTTTCATGTACCTAGGATATCGTCACACCATGCTGAAACCTTTACACATTATATCCCCAATACTAACTATTGCCTGAACTCCCCAGATTATAAGTTGTCACGCGCATACAATTGACTAACTGACTAACCTATGAAAAACAAAATTTTCGTACATTTATTAAAACTTTCAAGAGTTTCCATATTTTATTCAAAAACTATAATACTTTCAAGAAAACTGTATAAAAATAATTATATAAAAATAGGTAATTTATAAGAAAGAGTCTTTTTGTGTAAAATAGAATGATTGCCGTTGATCCCTCCAATGAAATACTACCTCTTGTGTGACGTAGATAGCACCACTTGACTCTAGGGATCAATTTAGCTGAGAATAAAATTGTGTGAAGATGTCTGTGCTGCTTCAAAGGTATCGCTGTAATTCTTCTACAGCAAAGTAAATAACAATCCCCCCTCCGAAATAAACTTCCCAAAATACAAAGTCACCGCTAATAGCAAACATCGAAAGCCACGTATGATTCCAATAGGCACCGATATAGCTCCCTAAAACCTTGAGCCGCCGTATTCTGTTCAGAATCGCTGCTCCTTTCGAGGAAAGCGTTGGACGACTGGATACCTCAAAATCTTGGTGATCATTGCGCTTACGACCAGCCTAAAGAAGTCCTGTTGGTCCTGGACTAATCACAACAGCGATGGCGGAGGAGTGGTTTTAGTTGGTAGGAGTTTGACACTACTATACTGTAGAGTTGACCATAATGTATTCCCTTTCCTCTCATCAAACAATATATTGGTGCCGTTAATATAAGTAAATTATATGATAAAGAAATCAAATCAACTGATATATTCACAAAGTGTTATGGATTGTGTAACAGTCTAGAACATGAAGCATAATTGAAAGAACGTGATTTACGTCTTTTAAACAACAAAAAGAATATATTTATGTACGATGTGTATGATATCTCTTCAAGAAGACCAGTCATTATTTATATCATTACAACAAATCAATGCAACGCTACAAGGGAATTGTTTAATAATTAAATAATCATGTTGACTTGCTTGATAAGGTTAATATAAATAATATTAGCCAATCTACAAATCAAATCTACCACAGCGATTTCTATAAAGCAATTCTACGTGCTGGAAGAAAACTTGAACGCAGAAAAGTGTAAAGTTCGGCAAAGATAAACCATCTAGAGGAAATACACAGTTGCCTATATCAAGAATCTCGGCGAGCAAGGAGCAAACACCTCGAGTTGTTAAAAACTTTTTCTTCTTAAAGTGTTCAGTAACCCAAGACCTAAAAACGAACATAGGGGAGTTGCTCTATCATCTATTTATACTTGTAGAATGTATTGATGTAAAATGAAAGTTTTATACTCTGTAGATATCTACTGAACGGATATCCTGTGTATCCATTTTCGCAGGAGAAAATCGGATTACGATTATTCATTAGAATTATGGCGACAGGTGCCAGGACAAGGGTCGACACATCTTTGGTTAATGCATGCTCTATTTAAAAGACTTTCTGAACTAACAAAACATTCAGGTCTACAACTAGGTGTAGAAGGGAAGAGCAAACGGATTGATCGCTAACCTCTCTACATTGGCTGTTAGGACCGCATGGTGAGGAAGTACATAGATTTGCAGGCTTACATTGGTATTTGCACTTATTTCTCATACAGACTTTATTTGATTGACAGTCAGAGTTTAGAATAGAAACATCCCGAGTGTTCTGAAGTATATCAAAGAGATCGCTGGTAACTTTTACAGCAAAGCTGACGACAATCCCCCTTCTGAGATAATCAACCCGAAATACGATGTTACTGCTGATAGCAAACATCGAATGATTCTAATAAGCACACGATTATCTCCCCAAGACCTTGAGCCACCGTAATCCGCTCGACGTCTCTGCTTCTTTCGAGGAGAGTGACACTCACGGCGACCGGATCCCCCCAACTCTTAGCGATCAATTCGCTTGAGAACAGACTGGAGAAGAACTTTTGGTCCTGCACTAGCCAAACAAGAGTGATTCCAGAGGAGAGGTTTTAGTTGGTAGGAGTCGGACACTACCCTACTACAAGGGTGTCCATTCAGGATTTCCCCTTCTCTTATCAAAAAAAAAAGTCTAGAAGGCATTCATGCCTACAATGTTTTCGGGTAAGCAAGTGCATACACATCCAAATTGCGATTTTGCTTTGATGAGAAAATTATAGGGATGGATTGAATGAGATTGCTTAAGTTCAGGTAGATATTATGATGACTACATTCAAGGTTCGTATTGTATTGATTGATGCAGGCTAGGTAATTAACGTACTTAGAGTTACTCATGCATACAGGGCGAAAGTTTGGTGGTTGGCCATCAAATTCGAGCAGGCATGAACAAGACGAGGAATCCCCAACTTCTCTACTCTGGGAATTTGGACCGAATGGTGATAGGTGGTAAGCGTTTGTCGGTAAGCGCTCCTCTATAATTTATTATTCCTCTTTATGCTTTAAATATATTAAATAAGATAATTTATAAGATTAAGTGATCGTCACTTCCTAAATTGGTGTATTGACCAACATACGATATTGCACTAACTGATTATCTTTAAAAAAGGTTAAATGAAAATAATTTTTAAGTTTTTATACCACTATTTATTGTATAATATACACAAACAAAGTTTACAATATATTATCAATTTTGACACAGCTATAGTTTCGACCTTTGCAGGTCATTATCAAGTGTTGAATGGAGAAGAATACAGGGTGTTAACAATTTATAGGGGAGGTATGAATTTTTAATGAACCTAATTAGGACTGAGATTTATTACAATGGATTAACTAAATATGCCGATCGGATTAAGGTGCGGTGTTTTCAGAAGAGGTACATGTCATTATAAGAGCTTAAATAATGGCGAAGAAATTAAATCCGTCTGCTCATTAAGCAGATTAGAATTAATGTTCTTGCTTTGGCGGTATATCTCTAATGACTCCAAAAGATTAAGCCTTTGGCCTTTATTGCAAAAATGTAAAAGTTTTAAATTATCCATATGTGGAAATGAATGATTACACTCTAAGAAATGATTTGAAAAAGAACTTGTTGTATGTCTAAGTCTGAATGCTCTATAATGTACATTGTATCTCTTTTCAAAACTCCTACCTGTCTGTCCTACATATGTGCTGTTACATTCGGAACATGAAATTTGGTATACTCCCGATTTTTTAATAGATTGAATTTTGTCTTTCGCGTTAAAAAGTATATTTGAAAGTTTGCTCGCTGGTCTAAATGCAATTTGATGATTTTGTTTTTTGAAAATATTTGATATTTTATTTGTTACGCGCCCAAAATAAGTGAATGTTGTAAATTTTGTGTTCGTTCGGTCTAAAATATTAGGATAAATATGAGCCCTTGTTGATTTGTACAGTTTTTTGTGAATTAAATTTTGTATAAGATTAACTGGGAAACCATTCTCCGTGGCTATTGATATAATTTTGTCTAGTTCTGTGGTTCTACTTGAATCAGATAGAGGAATTGTGAATGCTCTATGTATCATGGAGTGAAATGCTGCTAACTTATGGGATAGAGGATGATTTGAATTATAAGGAATTGTAGAGTTGACGTTAGTAGGTTTTCTAAATATTTCAAATTTAATTGTATTATTCTGATGAATTAATGTAAGGTCCAAAAAATTGATTTTATTGTCGTTTTCTCTCTCTACTGTGAATTTTATTTTAGGGTGAACACTATTGATTAAATTTAAAAATTGATCTAACTGTCGTGATGTACCACTAAAGCATGCGATAACATCATCTACGTATCTAAGCCAAAATGAAATATGTGCTTTTGTGAAATTTGAACTGAAAATTTTTTCCTCAATATTTGACATAAAAATTTCTGCTAACAAAGGACTGAGAGGGGATCCCATCGCTAACCCGTTAGTTTGTTGAAAATATTTATTGTCAAATTGCAAGTAATTTTGATTTAATGAAAGTTCTAATGCGTCTAATAATTCTATTTTTACAATGGGATTAGTGTTGGATTTATCTAAAAGAGTATGTGCTATTTGAAGGCATTCACCTGTGGG
>CAXAKX010000294.1:0-31055 GCA_963969525.1 Ontholestes murinus
CTCAGTCGATTATATTTCATTATTGTGTCAGTTGCCGTGCATATCTGAGTAAGTTATTTATTTTTCATTATATTTATTTTAGTAAACGTTTTTATTTATGTTTAAAATCAATTTTATAATAAAGCTGTACTGAAGAGATTGAAATATCGAAACACGTGTCTACAGATGGTTATAAAATTGAGTATTGAATTATTTAATTGCTTTTGCTAATTTATTTTTAATTACATCAACCTAAATTCATTTCTTTTTCCAAATTACCATAGTATAGTCACTCACAAACTATTTTAACGTACATTCAATCATTTTTAGTTCATTTTACAGAAAGAAATACGTTCAAACTAGTGTTGCTTTGATAGCCTTGCTATTTTGTAACACGCAAATTACTTTTGTATTATTCAATGTCTGTCGAAGTATTAGCTAGAGAAGTAGTTGTTTCAAAAGTGATTTGTTCTTGTAGTCTTAATAAGACTCATTTGTTGTAGATTTTACGAATATATTTTCGTGTTTTTTCTATTTATTAGTGAATTATCTACAACGTAAAGGACTTATATATTTTATTATTAAATTATGCTCTAATTGGGTATTTTCCTTAATCCCGAACGTAATTATTTCCGTAGAATTCAGTAATCCATGCAGGTATAAATAAGACCCTCAGTCGATTATATTTCATTATTGTGTCAGTTGCCGTGCATATCTGAGTAAGTTATTTATTTTTCATTATATTTATTTTAGTAAACGTTTTTATTTATGTTTAAAATCAATTTTATAATAAAGCTGTACTGAAGAGATTGAAATATCGAAACACGTGTCTACAGATGGTTATAAAATTGAGTATTGAATTATTTAATTGCTTTTGCTAATTTATTTTTAATTACATCAACCTAAATTCATTTCTTTTTCCAAATTACCATAGTATAGTCACTCACAAACTATTTTAACGTACATTCAATCATTTTTAGTTCATTTTACAGAAAGAAATACGTTCAAACTAGTGTTGCTTTGATAGCCTTGCTATTTTGTAACACGCAAATTACTTTTGTATTATTCAATGTCTGTCGAAGTATTAGCTAGAGAAGTAGTTGTTTCAAAAGTGATTTGTTCTTGTAGTCTTAATAAGACTCATTTGTTGTAGATTTTACGAATATATTTTCGTGTTTTTTCTATTTATTAGTGAATTATCTACAACGTAAAGGACTTATATATTTTATTAGTTGATAGTGCATTTATAGTCTCGATAATAAAGGAGTCCAAGTTTATTTGGAAATCGACCGAAGGCATTGTATTTCATTTTCAATAATTTCCTTAATTTCCTATATATATATTCAGTTACCAGAGAAATCCACCACTGGCTCTCTTGGATAAATATTAAATATGCAAATAACCTTACATTAAGCTGCAAGCATTGTAGTCTTTTAAGCTGGTTTTCGATTTTATTCAGCCGCTTTTCAAAACTATATGCATGAATATTAAAATATTTGTTTTAAATAAAATTAACTTTTGTGATATAATATAATGCATATTGTGTCAACAAAAATAGTTCTGTGCATTTATTAATACAAATATATATGAGAAATTTAATACGTATATGGCCAAACAGTTTTTGTTATTTGAAAATAGAGGTGTGAGATATATTATATATTCAGATAAAATTGTAATATCTACATGTTATTTTTACGCACTTTTTTCGATAGTTAATAAAGACTAAAAAAACTTTAAACTTTTTCCTGCACGAATTTTCATGATACTAGTCAGAGAGATTTAAATTGATGCAAAGCATTATTATTTTGATTTTTAGAAATATGTATACATAATTCTGCAATTATACTTGTTATTGAAAAATTATGAACGCGCGTATTACATAAAGTTTTACTCGCCAATTTGTGCTTCCGATGTCCACCTTTACTAGCCAGTATCATTTAATAGACCAATACTATAACTATAAATATTATGGCTGTCATGTTTACTACGTACGCTTCGGAGTAGCTATAGAGTTACATAGTCCGAATATAAGTTTCAGTGCCTCGTGAAAAAGGTGAAATTCCCTCGTAATTGAAAAAAATTAAAGCCCAAACTCGTTGGCCGTTTCTTCCGCCCCGGCCTGTTTTTTATTCCACCCTTCCGCCCTTAGATTCCATTACGATATAGAGTTGCTTCCGACGTAAAAGCCGAACCGAGATGATCCTAATGTCTACATATGCTACAGGACGTGGATATTCTTTAGATATGGAATGAATCGATTCCTTATCCATAACTTCTTTCTTTAAAGCCCTCCGAGGGTGGATGAACGTTAAGCTTTTGACGAGCGCAAATTGATATGAAAATAAAATAGCTGACAGCGTTTCGACAGAAAGGGATTAAGCTTAACTGTTTATAAATGAAAATATTATTTATTGACCTTTTTCCCCTTTATAATAAAATAAATAGTCAAACAAAGAGAGGTAGAGAAATATGACAAAAGGTAACCCTCGGTCTTTTTTCAATGAGGCTTTACTTTATGATGAATTAAATTCACTATTTAACCCGTAGTGAAACATTTAATTAGAAGATAATTAAAACACTTGGTTTTTGTTTCACTATTTTAGTGAAATAGTTCTTTTTACAAGTTAAAACACTTGGTTTTCTTTCAGTATTTTAGTGAAGTAGTGAAACAAAACCAAGTTTTTTAATTAATCTTCTGAAGCCTTATTTATTTGGCTAGAATTATTTTGAAAATTAATAGTATAATAATAATATTTTCGGGTAATTAACATTAAAATGAACATTTTTTCGATTAGATATTGTACCAAAAGTTTGTGTTTTTGATTTAATTTTATAATAGATCTTGAACCTTACGACGATCGCAATACTGTGAAAGCTACACACAATCATATTTTATTTTATGTTATGGTTATAAGAATTATTAAAATATAGTTTGGTGGGATGTAATAACTAATACTTATAAAAAATGGAGAATTTATTCTATATATACTCAATTTATGTGTGACCTAAAAAGGAAAATTTAGTTTTAAAATAGGTCACCAACATCCATAACTTTCCATACACTTGCTGACAAAATTTTAAATATTGAATATCCCGCATTACATCACATCCTGAATTATTTAAGATAATGAAGATAAAACCGAAAAAAAGTAAGATGTATACGGGGAGTACGGTAAATTCAGGGATCGAAAATGTATGGTTATTTATCGGTGAATATGGGGAGGGAAAAACAAAAGGGTAAGTTTGGGACGACCTCAGACTCCCCTCATCCATATGGATGAAGCGTATCATTCCCGAAAACGGGGCATTACATAATGTACATAAATAACCCTGCGAGATATCATCCCTTAACTGGAATATGAGGGATGGCGAGCGTTCTTTTTTTCTCTCTGCACAATTGTGCCAAGTTCCCGACGCTGCACTCCTGCTATAACTCAAGAAGTATTGATTGCGAAATGAAAAACGTACGATTCTGGTGTAAACAGAAAATAGGACCACCAGGGAGGAGGGTCATGTGGGTGGATAAACAAAAAATATTGATGTAACCAGCACGAAACTTTCAGGACTCTGGGATTAGTTCAGTTAAGAAGAGAAGTTTATTTGTAAACGAGTAACAGTTATTTTCAACATGTGCTTAAATATCATTATCATTTAAACTATAAACAAATTATGTGCTTATTTCAATCGAAGAGTTTACACCTCGAGGAAAAACAATAAATGCTGGTTAAGCATGCAATAGAAAATTCGAAAGTCCTTCTGTATATTGATTTCAGAACGTAAATGTTACTAGAGATGTTAAAATGAAAAGTCTTAACCACCAAAACTATAGCTATCGAGAAAGTAAAGCCATTCGTGGAGCTAGAGATGATCGTGAAAGCTGCAATTTCAAAGGAAACTGCCTTAAAGTCAGCATCAGTGTAGAATAAAGTGTATATGCGATCAGTGGCTTAACGTACAAATGTGAAAGGATAGATTTCAGCAGAAAAACCATACAAAGCGGAAGCAGATGTAAACCAAATGGGTATATCGGCTATTCTGTTTTGATGCCAGATGGATCCGAAAAACTAGTAGCATGTGTATCTTGAATATTTAGCAAAGCTGAATTAAATTATTCTACCGAAATTCGTGAATAATCATGCGCATTTCATGTAAAAAATTCAGAACATATTTATGGGCAAAAATTATATTAAAAACGGAAAAAGAGCATTTCTGTCAATATTAAGAAACAAAAAGGGAAAAATAATAAAACTTATGCCTGTAGGTTAAAGAGGCATGCATTATACTTGTCAAATTTTAATTATGAAGTTGAATATATAAAAGGGACTATAGTCCATCCGTTTGATCTTCCGTCCTACGTCACAAAATATCGCTTCGAGAAACGACACAAAAACATTCAGTCTGATAAAGTAAACCAAACGCGTTAGAAAAAGAACGCACTGTAAATCGTTCGTCGTTTTTTAAAGCGATAGTTTGTGATGTAGGACGGAAGATCCAACGGATGGATTATAACAATTTTGTTGCTGATTGCTTTTCTTGATTAACATCAAACGTAGACAACGTAGTTAACAGAATCAGACGATGATAATGAAGGCATTTATTTTTCTAATAGTTCATCTCTTAAGTTAGATGAAATTCACAACGAAACAAAATATGATGTTCATAATTTAGTAAGTAAATTAAACCATTTTATGAAAGAAGATTAGAACTGCAAGTAAATTCTGAATTTTTGGGCAATACAATTGTAATGTATAAATTGCAAGAGAAGATTATGCAAGACTTGTATGCAACACATCAAAGTGTACGATCAAAAGCACTCGCACGTTCTTATTTCTGGTTCATTAGCAATCGAAGAAATGTGTAAATCATGCTCATCTCGTGCCAAGATTAAGAAATATCCTAACAAAACTAACAACCCATGGCCAAATTCCTTTTGAAACAATCCACACAGACTTTTGTGATATAAATAATATTCATTTATTAATCATAATCGACTCATGCTCCAAATGGGTGGAAGTAACAGCTGTCACGTGTCAGTTAATTAACTTTCCAAATAGTAGGGGTAATTATTTGGATTTATGTTTCTCTGACATTGATATGAATATTGAGATGGCTGATGATATACTACTTAATACTAGCTCCCATCATTCTGCATATTGTGGCATATTGTCAACTATTGCTAATATCGATAGATTAATAACACACGAAAAAAGATACCTTTTTAATAGGCCCATTAAGAGGGACTGCATGCGTTTTTTCATAATTTAGATTGGGAATGTATCTTAAATGGTAGTAATTTAGATGATGCCGTTAAATCATTTTATAATCATATTTATAAAGGTATGGATTTGTTTATACCAACTAAAATTATAACCGCGAGAAAAAAGTAATTTTCCTAGATGGTTTAATTATGACCTTATTAAAAAGATATCAGAAAAGAAGCTTGCACATGCAAAATATCAGAAATCTGGTAGTAATGAGGATTATTTGATATTTTGCAATCTTAGATCAATCTGCAAACATTTATCTAAAAATTTACATAAGGAATATTTGGATAATATTCAAAATAAACTTTTTGTCAATCCAAGAAAATTTTGGCAATTTGCACGTGATGCCAAGAATGAAAATGGAATTCCAAAAGTTATGAAATTTAATGATGAAACAGCTGATAATGGAAATGATATCGTTAATTTGTTTGCAGATTATTTATAAGACCATGGATAGTGATATCGACGACAATATTTTAGATAATGAATTCAGCAATTCCGAACACGTTTTTGTGCAGGATGTCGGGTTAAATATATGTTTAGAGGCAGTATTTAACCATATCGCCAAGTTAAAGAATTCCTTCACTTCTGAGCCCGATGGCATTCCTTCAAATTTATTATTGAATTGTATTTATTCATTATCCAAACCTATATATATATATATATATTATTATTATTGGTTCTGGTGTTCCACGAGGATCTCATATTGGACCAATTATATTTATATTATTTATAAATGATTTAGAGCAGGTTATTAAGTTCATTGAATGCTTATTATACGCGGATGACATGAAATTATATAAAATTATAAAATGTGTTGACGACTGCAAATTATTACAAGAGGATTTGGATAGTGTTGCTCGTTGGTGTGTTAATAATAAATTGTTTTTAAATGTTGATAAGTGTGTTTCAATTTCTTTTTTTTTTAAGTGTGCGTTCATTACATGTTGAGTATGTCATCCAGTCATCTCCTTTGAATTGTGTTGACTCGGTTAAAGACCTGGGTGTGCTTTTTGATAGTCGCTTGTCTTTTAAGGACCACATTAATGGTATATGTGATAAAGCATCAAGACTCTGGGGCTTTATTTGGCATATTTCAAAGGAGTTACAACCAAATTGTTTATTTCTTTTATATTGTTCATTGGTAAGGTGTCACCTAGAGTATGCATCGCCAGTTTGGTCTCCTTACTTAGTAATGCACATTAACCATATCGAATCGTTGCAACACAAATTTCTTCGAAATTTAGAATACAAACTAGGTATTCGCCATGTCCAAGGTAGCTATGAATCCATCATGAAAACTTTTAACATCCAGTTACTAAGTGATCGTCGTAAAATGGCAGACCTTTGTTTTCTTCATGGATTAATTAATAGTCACATTAATTGTCCGCCACTATTGCCCGAGATTAACATTTGTTTTTCTAATTTTTCACTTAGGTTAAGAAATAGTAATTTATTTAAAATCGACACATATACAACCAACTACTCTCATAACAATTCGATGAGTCGTATGTTAAGGTTGTCGAATGTTTTAAATAAATATGAGTGGTTTGATTTGTTCAATTCTAGTAAACAAGTTTTTTTTAAATCACTGGTCAAGAATATGGATTTAATTTAGGGTTTATACTTGTTTTATTTTTTATAAGTTAATTATTAATATAAATATGATTTCGTTTCTAATGTATTAATTTTAAAACTAACACTCGCCAAGAAGTCTACTTAATATATTATAATTATTATTAATTTTTATTTTTATTTTGTATATGCTAGTATTAATATAATTATTATTTAGTTTCCTACGTATTTATTTAAATGAATCACTCGCTTAGAATATATTTTAAATTTAATATAGTTCTTCATTTTTTATTTTATAATAGTAATTAATATGGTTTAGTTTATTTGTATTAATTTATTGTAGTTTTAAGTTTATATGTAATTTATTTTATGTTACAATTATGTTGTGTGAGCAAAACACCGGTAGACAGCAAAACTTCGTGTACTGTATATTTTTTAATTTAATTTGCCCTAACGGGGATGATCTACGGCGCTGAGTGGCAAATACGGCGAGGTAGAAAGGAAATGAGGAAAACGAAACTCACCGTTAGTCCAAGGATGCACCTTCACTTCAATACGTGGGCTCCCGGGAGTGATGCACAATAAGTAAATGCCGGCGGCAGTACGAGAGAATTACTGATTCTAATCACTATGTTCACAAAAATGTGGTTTCGCCGAGAACAACTGCTGAGTCTAATATGGCGCTTCTTCTCCGTCCTGTGAGTTTTTTGGGATAGGGGTAAAAAAGCGGACAGGCGCGGTATCGTTTGTTTCACGCATGTACCACTCATTATTCGCGCATCCTTTCGCGGATTTTGAATTTAGCACCGAACATACCCCCCACCCAAAATGACTATTTTGAAATCGGAGTAAAGAAATTAAACAAAAGAGAGATTTGCTCTCCGGAGCAAATTACAATTTAAACATAAATAAACGAACACATATGCGGTATCGATACTACATAATATTAATAATCGATCAACTAATTAGGCGGTAAAGGCACTATCTTATTGATAGGCCGCAAAACTTCACCCATAGGTGTCTTTATCTTCGCTACTCTCGCAATCCCGTCGGCGCTCGGAAGTAAACGCGAAATTCGTCCCTTCGGCCACTGCGTAGGTAGCATTCCAGGAGAAAACCAAAAAACAAGATCGCCTTCTGAGAGCGTATGTGGAGGATTCGACACCCATTTAGGGCGAAACAATTGAGTATGGAGATATTCTCGGCTCCACCTCTTCCAAAATGACTGAATAAGATGTCTTGTCATTTGCCAACGATTTAAACGATTTTTGCTAAGATCCAAAACTTCGTATTCTGGACGGGATAAGATAGGACCACCTATAAGAAAATGACCGGGCGTTAAGTAATCAAATCCGTCGTCAGGCGAAGCTGAAAGAGGACACAAAGGGCGTGAGTTCAAAATTCCTTCAATTCTGGTGATTACAGTGATAAATTCTTCTAACGTCAAAACTTGACTACCCACAACGCGTCGAAAATGATGCTTGAAAGACTTCACCCCAGCTTCCCAAATGCCACCAAAATTTGGAGCATAAGGGGGGTTAAAGGTCCATTCAATATTTCGGGAAGCGAGATAATTAATTATTTCTTCGTTAGAATCGTCCAGCATCTGTGAAATCTCCGTGATTTCTCGAGCTGCTCCTCTGAAGTTTCGTCCCTGGTCCGAATAGATATGATTAGGTAAACCACGTCGAGCTATAAAGCGATCCAGAGCTGCAAGACATCCGTCGGTAGTGAGACTGGTAACAGCTTCTAAGTGCACAGCCTTGGTTACCATACAAACAAAGAGAGCTAAGTAGCACTTTACCGTGCGGTTTGTGCGCAGCACCGATGCTTTTAGTAAAAAGGGTCCCGCAAAATCAACACCTGTATGGGTGAAAGTTCTCGAGGGTTCGACTCTATAGGAAGGGAGATCCGCCATAGGTTTCTGAATAGGGTTGGCTTTAAATCGGTAACAGGTGAGACATCTAAATATTCTTTGTCTAATGAGCTTCCTAGCCGACGGAATCCAGTAGTTGCGGTGAATCAAACTTTGAATTAACTGCGGACCGCCGTGGCAGGAATACAAATGAAAATGATCGACTAATAAAGTCGCAAGCCGACTTTCATAAGGGACCAAGATAGGGTGTCGGCTACTTCGGCCGAGCTGGGAGTTTTTCAATCGACCCCCCACCATTACGAGACCGCGGGGATCAAGAAATGGCGACAGATTTCTGTATCTCTTAGAACACAAGTATCCCTTATCTAATTGTGTAATATTGCTGCGTAAATGCTGCGCCTGTGTGAGCCGAGCTGCAAGCAATAAGGCGTCACGATATTCCTGTCCTGTTAGAGGCCCTAAAAGAGGTTTTTTATCGAGTTTTCTTGCCCTGGCATTGTGAGTGAAACGAAGAGTATACGCCAAGATGCGTTGCAATTTTGTCAGAGAAGAAATTCGATCAAAAAGAGTGTTGAATGGCGTGATATCCATCGACAACAAATTGGAGACAATTGAAGTTTCCTTCATTTCTGGAAGATTTAATTGAAAGTCAACTTTCGGTGTTGGCCAATCTGCCAACGATTTATACAAAAAATCTGGACCTTTCCACCAATTCTGACGGCAACAAACCTCGACTCGCAGGGTCGGCAGGGTTTTCTGTACCTGGCACATGTCTCCATTGAGCCTCGGGGCAATTTTCATGAATTTGAACCACTCTGTTTGCGACGAAAGTTTTTAACAAATAAGGTAGTGTATTTATATAAATTAACAAGAATTGAATTAGAAAGTTCAACACGAAGATAGATGACAGCCGCCATTCCATGCCTACTGGCATCGGAGAAACCGATAAGACGAGCATTCAAAAAGGAAGGGGGGAAAATACACCGAGGGATGGATATATTTTCCAACAACGAAAGTTCGTGCAAAATACAGTTCCATTTATTGACAATCACAGGCGGCAAAGAGGCGTCCCAATCAATTTTGAGCAACCACAATTGCTGCAAAAGAATTTTTAGAGAAAAGACAAAGGGTCTGAGGTAACCATTTACATCATAAGTCCGAGCGATGCGAGATAAAATGCCTCTTTTCGAGGGGGTTTCGCTCGAAGCATTGATGACGTAGTGGAAAACGTCTTTTCTAGGATTCCAAGAAATTACAAAGACTTTCAAAGAGGAAGACGAGTCGGGTAATTTCTGTGAAAAATTAACACCAACGTTAACGATCGATAGATGAGAGCTGGCCCATTTACCTAACTGAAATCCGCCTAAATGCAAAAGATTAATTAGCTGATTACGAAGTTCAAGTGCACTATATTCATCGTCGGCTCCCCACAAAATATCATCAATGTAAGTTCCATGCCTAAGGGCTTCAGCGGCTAAGGGAAAATTTGATCCTTCATCATCAAGTAATTGTATGATAGTACGTTGAGCCAAATATGGACTGCTTGTAGATCCAAAAATGACTCGCGTATGTTCCCATTCGCGGACAGGTTCTTCTGGTGAAAATCTCCAAAATATGTGTTGATATTTGCAGTCATCTGGATGCAAGGAAATTGCTCGAAAAATCTGACGAATGTCGCAAGTAAGAGCTATTTGTGGAATTCGAAAACGAGTGATGACTTGCCCGATATCAGCTTGAAGTTTCGGTCCACTCAAAAGGGTGTCGTTGAGGCTAATCCCATGAGGATCCCTTTTGGTAGGGTTAAAGACGACTCTAACTAAAGTACCTGACGAAGTTTCTTTCTGGACACCGTGATGTGTCAGGATGTACAAAGAAGGGCTAGCGGCAAGTACTAGTTGACCTTGATCGATGTAATCGCGAAGATTATCAGCATACAATTTTTGGAATTCCGGATCCCTTTTGAATCGATTTTCCAATTTGAGAAATCTATTTAGTGCGTGATCTCTATTAGAACCAAAAACAGGGCGAATTCCATCCTTGAAGGGAAGACGAGTTTCATAACGACCATACTCAGTCCTTGTGATAGTTTTACGGAAATATTGTTCACACATTTCATCTTCCGGAGAAATATGAGCAAGCGAAGGGATTTCTTCAAATTCCCAAAAGGAGCGTAAATTATCATCCAAGGATTTATGATTGTCGATTTGAGCGTGCATTGACGTAGAAAAAAACGAATTATTACTCGGTAAATCTATAGAGCCAATGATGATCCATCCAAGAGTGGTAAGAATCGCGCTGGGCATGCCCTTGATATGTGCAGGGTTCGAAGGTGTGATATCAAGAACAGCTTCCACGCCTAACAAAATGTCGATTGGTGCGGTTTGATCGAAGTGCGGATCAGCTAATCTTAAAGTTGAAAAACGAGTCCTAAGATCCAAAGGGAGAGGTACTAGGGGTAGATCGTTGGTAATACGGGGTAAAACAACGGCGTCGAACTGTAGAATTTTTTCAGTCGAATACAAGGCAGCAAGTTTACAAGTTACAAGTCCTTGAGGGGTAGATAACGAGGATTGTCCAATGCCTTTCAGAGAATAAGGGCACTTGGACCGAGACAAATGTAAACAATCCACTAAGCGAGTAGTAATAAAGTTAACTTGGCTACCGGAATCTATAACTAATCGACAACGAATCCATTCTCCTGATGAACTTTGAATTTGAGCTTGCGCAGTACCTAAAATAGCAAAAGAATTTCGACAAAGTGATGATGAATTAGCAAAAGAAACGGAAGCAGTAGTCAGGTCAGGTATATTCGAGGTACTGGGTTCCACTGCAACTGAAGTATCTGCTTCATCCCGCAGAGCCGAAGTACTGAAATGCAGGAGAGTATTATGATGTTTATTTCCACATGTCTGACAGCTACGATTCGATTTACACTGTGAAAGGTAATGTGTTCCTAGGCAGGCGAAACATCGTCTGTTCTTCTTTACAATTTCATGACGAGAGCGTGGTGAACAAGCGAGAAAAGATGAACACTTAATTAATTTATGATCACCTTTACAAAGTGGGCAAACACTAGCGAATTGTGTCTTTTGAGTTTCTTGTACAGCCATGTACACTCGTCGACGTTCAGAAGTTTCAGCAGAAATGGTAGGTTTATACCTATTTGTGACAGGAGGATTGTTTACAACAAGATCCGAAACCTTACATTGTTCACGAAGAAAATCAATCAAATTTTTAAAGAGAGGAAAATTCTTATTATCAATATATCGAGTTTCGAAAACCTTGCGAGTACGATTATCTAGATGACGAAGCGAAATTTCTAATAAAATATAATCTGCCAAATCATCAATCTTCAAAGCTTTGAGAGAAGTTACATTGGCCTGAAGGATATCAACTAATCCTCTAACTCCTTGAGGTGTATCTGATTTTAATGGATTTAATTTTAAAATCTCCGACAGATAATAGTTAGCTATGTGTCGAGGATTTTTATAACGTTTAGTTAAAAGTTGGTAGGCGGTTTCATAATTTTCTGGTGAAAAAACAACGGTTTGAATTAGACGTAATGCACTACCTTCCACATAACTTAATAAATAAGAGAACTTTTCAATATCCTTTAAATCGGTGTTGTGAATTAAATTGTCATATAATGCAATAAAGGCCGAAAACTTTTCATAAGTGCCGTCAAACTTCGGAATCTTAATTTCTGGGAGACTAGTTCGTGTAGTAGGAGTTAATTCTCCGAGTTTAGCCAATATTTCGTAAAATAATTCATCAAACGACGTACTTAATTTTACAGTATCAACAACAAAATCATCGTGGACAGTTGACAAAACATCAAATTCTTCTAGAAGACCACTAAACTCTTGCTGAACTGTAGCCAGTTGACTGGCTCGAATTTTAAATACATAATTTTTTAGAGGCAACGCGGGTATTAAATCATAACATATTTGCAGTTTCGTCCACAAACGCTCTTTCCTTTTATTAAGAAATGCGAAACGTTCAACATCTTTGACGTTTGCTGTTGGAGTATCCTTCCCCTTTTGTGACATTGCAAATAATGTATAATAACCAAAGATAATAACCAGCTGACCGGACGAATGCCGCGAAGATGTGAGAATGCGAGAGCGGCGAAGTGAGCGCGACCGCGGCTTGAGAAAAGTACCGAACGCGCACACGTTTCCGCGCAACGGGCAATAAGAGGAACGCGAGTGTGTTCTATCCGCGGAGAACCGATGTTGAAGTAAAAACACAACGTTCTTTTTTGTTTGAATTAAATTTAACACAAACTGATAATTAAATTAAATAAATTCCCAATTAATTAATATTATAAAATTCACTTGGTAATTCAAATCGATCAGAAAAATAGGAATGAACTAAATTTAACGCGTGAATTTAATAATTACACTTTACAAAAGAATGTGACGAATAACGTAATTTAACGCGAAAACTCCGGAACTTCCGGAGATCCGGTTCGAAGGACCAATTTATGTGTGAGCAAAAAACCCGTAAACAGCAAAACTTCGTGTACTGTATATTTTTTAATTTAATTTGCCCTAACGGGGATGATCTACGGCGCTGAGTGGCAAATACGGCGAGGTAGAAAGGAAATGAGGAAAACGAAACTCACCGTTAGTCCAAGGATGCACCTTCACTTCAATACGTGGGCTCCCGGGAGTGATGCACAATAAGTAAATGCCGGCGGCAGTACGAGAGAATTACTGATTCTAATCACTATGTTCACAAAAATGTGGTTTCGCCGAGAACAACTGCTGAGTCTAATATGGCGCTTCTTCTCCGTCCTGTGAGTTTTTTGGGATAGGGGTAAAAAAGCGGACAGGCGCGGTATCGTTTGTTTCACGCATGTACCACTCATTATTCGCGCATCCTTTCGCGGATTTTGAATTTAGCACCGAACATATGTATTTATATGTAAAATGGGGTTTCCCGTTAATAAACATTATTATTATTATTATTATTATTATTATTATTATTAAGTTTACATAACTTCATCCATAACATCTGAAATCACTATTAATTAATCAATAGATTGTTTTGCTCGATTTGAAATACCATATATTGTAATATCTGATAATGTCACTATTTTTAAATCATATTTAATTGCAAAATTTTTCACAAATAATGGCAATTATCAAGCTAAGAACTTCGGTCGAACTGTAAAAACCACTTCCTACGCTGCATTGACTGAAACATTTTTAGCTAGATTCTTAATCAAATAGCGCAACAATCCATGTTCAACGAAAATTCCACCTGCACAAATCTTGATGGATAGGAGAATTGGAAGCAGATTAGACCTACTCACTAATCAAAATAAATTGATCACTAACCAGGACTATAACACATCATTCAATAAGCCCCCGATCTGACACATTTATGGAAACATTGTTGACAGACCCATGAGATTTTCGAATAGTACTAATCTTCAAACAGTACATGTCAAAATTTCATAGGGTTCTGACCGTTAGGTCAGTCATTTTAGTTACCACGGCTTTGTAATTATCAAGACAATGGATAGAGAGAAATTTTGTGTGTTGATTAAACACAGATTTTTTTATGGGGAAAAAATACTGTTGGTGTCAAACAGTGGCTTGATAAGCATTATGGAGAGTCTAAACAAGGAAAATCAACTATTATTAACTGGTATGCTGAATTTAAAGGCGACCGTATAAGCTCTGATGATGCTGAACGTTCTGGTCGCCCAAAATCGGCAAAAGAGTTTTAAAAGACCGCAACATGAAGTTCTGTGAGATTATCTTGTAGACATCAGAAGGTAGTGCCTTTACAATTTTAGATGAAAATTTAGGCACAAGCAAATTGCTTTCGAAGTGGGTACCGTGTTTGGTAATAAGGGACTAGAAACAGCAACGCGACTGTGATTCAGAGCGCTGTTTGGAGCTGTTCAGACAAAATTAAAAGGCTTTCTTGCGTCGGTATGTGGCAGTGGATGTAACATGGATCCACCTCTACACGCTTGAATCCGAAAGATCGTCAGCTGAGTAGGCAGCAGCCGGTGAAAGTTGTCCAAACTGACCAAAAACTCAAAAGGCGGCTGGCAAGATTATAGCATCTGTATTTTAAGACGCGTATAGAATTTTGTTCATCGGCTATCTTGAGAAAGGCAAAACTATCAGTAGTGATTGAGTGCAGAAATCAAGAAAAAAACGGCCCCACGTGCAAAAGATAAAAGTGCTGTTTCGCCTTGTGTCATAAGTCAATGAGAAAAATGGTTAAATTGGATGAATTACGCTTTAAATTGCTTTTCCACTCACCGTGCTCCTTAGATTTGGCCACCAGTGACTATTGGCTTTTTGGAGGCTTAAAAATGACGATTCAGGGAAAGAAATTTGGCTCAAATGAAGAAGTAATTCCCAAATCTGAGCCTTATTTTGAGAGCAAAGACAAATTGTTTCACATAAAGGGCATTGATAGAGGAGCATTTGAATGAGTATATCACTCTTGAAGAAGAATATTTTGATGAATAAAGTGAAATTTCTAAAAAATAATTTGTTTTTCTAGGTTATATCGGAGACTTATTGAGTGATGTGTAAGTAGCATCAAAATTTGAAATTCTAATACAAGAGACAAAGTGGTAGCACGTGATTTTCATAACATTAATAAGGTACAATAGATAGAGATAGTCATTATTTCAAAAAAATTTCTATTGTGGTCGTTATTTCATTTATTAATTCGGGAAAATTGCTTATTTGTTTTTTCTGCTAGTTTTTGGCCCATTTGAGCGAATTATGTATGTATTTTGTTTGCTATTTCTTTATATTGTTTAGTTGTTATTCCATCTTCTATAATAATTCCCTTTATGTTCGATTTTTGTGTATTAGTGTTGTTTATTTGTTGTTAATTTGGTTCAATCATTTTTTGGGGTCAGTTGTCGGTTTACTATAATATATTGTTTGGGCTTGTTTAATTTTTTCTTTTGTTTATAGCAGTTTTCTTTTACAATGGTGTTATTTGGTTGCAACTTTTTTGAATGTTTATTACCTCTTCATTTATCCAAGGATTTTTTCTTGATCTTTTGATTCTTTTAACTGAGGTATTGTTATTTTTTATTACTTAGTAGTATTTTTAAAAGTGCTTCCAGGCTGTCTATTGTTTTGTTATCTATATTTTCTATATCTACATTAATCTGTTTGTGATCTATTTTAGTAATTGTAAAGTATTCATATTTGGTTTTTTGTTCAATTTTTGGTCATGTATTACTAATGACATATGATGAGATTCTATGTATATTTGTAATTCTTTGTTGCTGATTTGTGACAACGTTATCCAGAATAAAGTTTTCGCCTTTTGCACTAAATCGGGTAAAATTATCTTCGTTTATTTTGTTATTATTTTGTAATTGTGTTCGGTGAGTATATTTTGTAGTTTTTTGAATATGTTGTTTCTTTTTGAGCAATTTTATGTGTATGTATTCTATTATTATGTGTCTTTTGTGTTTATACAAAATTTAGGTTGTTATAATTTTATATGTTGTTTGATTTGTATTCTGCATTATAATTTTCCAAAGAATATAAATGTTCGTTTTCTGAATTTAGCCATGTTCCAGTTATAGCAATGATGCCTAGATTTTTGTGTAATGTTAGTATTAGTTCGAGCTTGTGTAGATTGTTTTTTAAGCTTCTTATATTATGTAAGTAAACAGGGTGGAAACTTTAACTGGAATAAAATTCATAACTTCGATATAGGCGATTTTTGCAAAATATCCCGAAACACATCAAGTATTGTTTTTATTTGCCCTCATTTCTATGTATACGCAGTTTGTTTATCTGTTCCCAGAAGTGCCCACCCACCACCGACTTTTTTTTCAAATGGAAACGTATGTCAAGTGACACCTCTTTTGAAAGAACTCTTCGTAAGGAATACAACCCGCTATTTATTTCTTGAATATTTTCATAGCCTACATGATAAAAATGAAAACTAAATTTATAACTTCAATATTATTTGATACAAAAAATGTTCAAAATGGGCACCGTTTATTTCTTGGCAAATGCATATCTAATATTTTTTAAACATTTCTGCTGTGACTTGCCGTATTTTATGCCTAATACATTGCGACATTGTCGACCTTAAGTAATATATTAGGCATGAAATACGACAAGAAATTAAAAAAAAAAACGTGACAGGTGCTCTATGGTTTTGTGTATTAGATAAAAGAACCAAGGAAGAAGCAATGTTACAATTCACAAAATACCGCACTGGATAAATGCTCAGTGTACTGGAATTAGTGTCAAAGTTAAAAAGGTATGCTTTTTGCAATTATTGTGAGTAGTTTAGAGCCGTTCAAATTATGGAACTGATTTCCTTATTTGGACCATCAATAATGTTTATTAATTGCGCGATATCAAATCATGTGCTCAAAATAAAAGTTTAAGCCTTTATGGCAACAATCTTGATGACAGTCCATTAGTGACAATTTTTACGGTTAAACAGGTTAATGATGTGTTATTTAAAATTATTAAAATTTTAGAGCTTCCAATAAAATCTTCACAATTTAGAAAGCGGGTTGAATTAAAAAATCTTGAAACCTATAGAAGAAATTAGTGGAAATTTCTTGAATTCTTGAAAAAGTAAGTCTAGATTTTAAAAAAAAATTCTAAAAAATCTAGGGCCGCAAGAAAAATCTAGATTTCTACAAATAAATTTTCTAAAAAGTTCTAGAGCCACCAAAATTTTTTTGCAATTTAAAAGATAAGAATATAACCTTGAAATCTGGAAGTGAAATTTCTGGAAATTTCCTGAACCCTTGGAAAAAGGTCTAGATTTCTAAATGAAAATTTTCTTAAAAATTCTAGAGCCTCCTAGAAATTTAGAAGACCAGTTGAAAAAAATTCTTGAAATCGGGAAGAGAAATTACAGAAAATTCCTTGAACTTTCTCGAAAATAAGAAATCAGGAAGAGAAATTACGGAAAATTCCTTAAACTTTCTCATAAATAAGAAAAGATTTGTAGGGGAGAATTTTCTAAAAAAAATCTAGACTCTCCAAGAAAAAAACCGTAATTTATTTCTACATAATTTTATAGCCTCTAGTTGAAACAAAATGTTAAATTTTAGAGAAGCAATTACTGAAATTCACCAGAATTCTCGAAAAGAGAAGGAGTTAAAAAATATTTAGAGGCTGAAAGAAAATCTTCTCAATTTATAAAAAACGTTGAAAAAAAAATTAATTTGGGGAAGAAGTTATTGGACATTGACTAAACTCTAAACTTTTAGAAAAAAAATCTAGAATGCCTCAAGGAAAATCTTTGCAATTTAAAAGACGACTTCAAAAAAAAATCTTGAACTCTCGAAAATAAATTGCTAGAAATTTCCTGAACCCTCGAGAAAATTATCTAGATTTTTTAGAAGTAAATTCTAAAAATTCTACAGCCTCAAAGAAAATCTTTACGATTTAGAAGAGAAGTTGAAAAAATCTGGAAATGTGGAGAAGAAATTACTATAAATTTCCTGTGTCTAGATTTTTAAAAACAAATTTTCTAAAAAAGTCTTCATCAAATTCAAATAGATACAATAAAAATCAAAAATTCGTTATTATTTTTTTTACTATTTTAGCTATAATTCTTTAAATAATAATGAAATTACGAAAATTCTTTTATTAATAAATTACCAGCAACGAAGAGAAGTAAAAATGCTAAAAATTCGATTTTCAATTGTTATTCAGTATTTTTAGAATAACTTTTTACAGCACGGACGGATTTAAACAATGATTTCACCAAATGATTTTTAATATCAAATACAAGTTCATAGACAAAAAATCAAAAACTTTATTTTCAATTGTTTTTCAGTATTTGTACAATTACTATTTACAGGATGGACGGATTGTAAAAATTCTTTTACGAAACGATTGCTGACGTCTAATTCAAATTAATGGAATAAAAAATTAAAAATTTGTTATTCAATTGTCTTTTTTTATATTTTAGCTATAATTCTTGGAATAGTTATGAAATAACGAAAATTCTTTCTCCGAATAAATTACCAACAACGAATAGAAGTAAAAATGCTAAAATTTAGACATTCGACTTTCAATTATTTTTCAGTATTTTTAAAATAACTTTTCATAGTAAGGAAGGTTTTAAAAAATTATTTTACTAAATGATTCCTAACATCAAATACAAGTTTTTTTTTTCGCAATTTAGATAAGAAATTCCTAAAATTTCGAGAAAAATTTGTAAATTTCCGGAAATAGGAAATATTGCAAAAACATTCTTAAAAACTACCCTCAAAAATTTGCTTTGCTTTATCCAAAACAACTTGCTCAAAAATACTATAATTTACAGACCTTTTTGAGAAAAAAAAACAACAATTTAAGGAGATAAATCTAAATAATTAACGGAAGATATTAAAATTTTTGAAAAGATATTTATATCAAATTCTAAAATCATTAATGAATACTACAACCTAAATATACAACAAATAATAACATTTAAGAAAAAAAATAGTAGACTCCTTGGAGAAATTTATAGAACTCTACAAAAGAAATTGTTGGAAATTTCTAGAAACCTTTAAAAAATCTACATTTCTAGAAAAAAAAAATTCTTGAAAAATCTAAAAACTTCGCAATTTAAAAAATAGCTTGAAAAAAACAATCTTGATATCTGGAGGAGAAATTACTGAAAAGAGTCTAGATTTCTGGAACAGATTTTCTAGAAAAATCTATAGCCTCCAAATCTGAATATGAGTTATTGGAAATTTCTGAACTCTCGAAAAAAAAGTGTAAAATTCTGGAAAAGATAAAATTTTGACCCTTGAAGAAAATCTTTGCAATTTATAAGACAACATTAGAATCTGGAAGAGAAATTACTGAAAACAGCCTAATTCTAAAAATTCTAGAACCCCCGAATAAGACCTTTGCTAAAAATTCTGGAAATCTGAAGAAGAAATTACTGTTAACTTCTAGTATCCTCCAAATAAGTTCTAGAAATCTACAAGGAAAACTGAAAAATTCTAGAATCCTTGATCAAAATTCCTAATAAATTGTCAAACTCTCGAATAAATTATTTGCTGAAAATTCTGGAAATATCTATTTATTTATTAGATAAGAAAAAGAAATTACTGTACACGTTTAGAATCTTCAATAAATATTGTGAACAGGTGTCATTGCGTACATGTGCTCTATTAAAAGTTCTGATTTCTATTGTTGCAGTTCGTCTTAATTAGTAAAAGTTGTAAAAGTGTTTAGTGTTACACCCCCGATTTGTATTTACGGGTGAGTTGTTTTTAACACCAAACAGTTTATATTATTTTCACTATTAAAGTTGGGTTAACCTAAATTGGTGCCGTTATTATTTACATTTTTCGGTGTAGATTGGGTTGTATATATTATATATATTTTTGTGTTATTTTGCCTACTAATTTGATTTCAATTTAATAATTACCAATTCCGTGGTCTTCCCTTGTGTGTTGTTTAAAGTCACCACGAAGGACCGAGTGGTGTGAAGCGTGTGTCCCTGTGATCCTCTTAAAATGGGTGTTCTCTGTGAAGTGTGTCTAACACATATTTCGCCTAATAATAATTTTAGTGATGCTATGAAATGCTGTACTTGCTCAAAATGGTATCATGGCGATTGCATTGCGTTGCCTTTGCATGTACTAAAATTCTATAAACAAGAAGAAAGGAAAGATAATGGAGTTAAATGGGCCTGTAATAATTGTTTATCCTCATCTAACTTACATTCTGCCAAACCGAGTCCTGATATTTCAATTACCAATGTGAGTGAATTAAAACAATTTTTTGAAAAATATTTAGACTCCAGATTTGCAACATTGAATAATAATTTGCAGTCTTCGATTGAAAGTATCAGTTCTAAGTTTGATGTTATTAATACTAAATTAGAACAATTAGAAATTGAAAACAAAAATCTAAAATTAGAAGTGGAAACTTTGAAAAATAAATATTTGTCTGTGGAATGTCCTGAGGATGTAATTATTAGCGAAATCGAGGATAGACAATTTAGATCTAAAAACATTATGATGTTTAATTTATCTGAATCCAATTCCAGCAATTCATCCATTCGTATTGAGCACGACTTGAGCCTAATTAATGATATGTTTAAAGTAATAGATGATATTCCGCCGCATTTAAAAATTATTAGAATCGGACGTAAAACGGATTTTCCTCGCCCCGTTAAAATATTTTACAACAATAATTCTATTCCTTCCACTATATTAAAAAATGTAAATAAAATTAGATCTGTTAATTCTCACATTAAAATCAAACGTGACTTAACTGTCAAACAAAGAACGATATTAAAATCTATGGAGTCGGAAGTTGACAAAAGAAAAAAGAATGGTGAACCTAATCTTGCCATAAGATATTTTAATAACGTTCCAAAAATAGTCTCTAAATCTGAATCTCCTCTTCGGCATCCAGCTAGTATTCAAAAAAACTAAGTATTTTCTATCAAAATGTGAGTGGTATTAGAACCAAAATTAAAGAACTTATTCATTTCCTTAACGTATGTTCATATGATATTATTATATTTGTTGAAAGTTGGTTAAATAATGATATTTCTGACAGTGAACTACTATGCGATACTTTTATTATCTACAGAGCCGATAGAGGGCCTAAGTCAAGCGATAAATTGCGTGGAGGTGGTGTACTGATTGCCGTAAGAAAAGAATTATTGTCCTTGGAAGTTTCCATATGTACTTCAACGGTTGAACAACTTTTTGTTATTGTTAAATTTTCTAATAAACGTTTCTTAATTGGGGGTGTGTATATTCCTCCGAATTCGCCGTTGGTGAAATATCAAGAACATTGTCACATCCTCGAATCTATTGTCAATGATTATACAGAAAACGAAATTATTATATGTGGTGATTTTAATATTCCCTCTGCCACCTGGGATAATGACGATATGGGTGTAGTGGGGCACTCTGTATCTTCGGATAGTGCATGTGATGCAATTGCTGAAACCTATAGTTTTTTGAACATGTTTCAATTGAATACTATTCCCAATAGTAGAGGCGTTTTTCTTGATTTAGTTTTTAGCACTAGTGCTAAAATTAATATAACTTCTTCCAATGATCTTCTGTGCAAAAATTCTGTGCATCATATCGCCTATGATATTGATGTTAACGTTTTAATGGAACAGCGTAATTTAACCATCAATGATAAAATTTACGACTTCAAAAGAGGAAACTATAGTGCAATTAATATTGCTCTTGCTGAAGTGGATTGGGATTTGGTTTTCGTAAATAAAGAACTGGATAGTGCTCTTGAAATGTTTTATATAATATTATCAGATCTGATTGAAATGCATGTTCCGGTTAAAACTATCTTTAGTTCGCGATACCCGAAATGGTTTAACAGTGAACTTATAAGTTTAACTAAAGAAAAAAAACGGGCACACTTATTATATAAACAATCTGGCGAAGTTAATGACTATGAGAATTTCAGAGTTTTGCGCGAGAAGTGTTCATCCTTAAGTAAATCTCTTTTCAAATCATTTATTGATGAAATTGAAGAGGACATTAGATGCAATCCGAAGAATTTTTGGAGTTTTGTCAAAGGAATGAAGAATTCAACAGGTGTTCCCGCAGCTATGAGTTTTGAAGACAGGATATTCGACAACGGGCACGATATAGCTAACGCTTTTGCTTCATTTTTTTCTTCTTCTTATTGTGTAAATGTGACTAGTATCCCTAAATTCAATTTTATTAATAAGGTTAATTCTTTGTCATGTTTGCATATTAATTTGGAAGACGTGTTTAATGAAATTTTGAAATTGTCTAATAAATTTAATTGTGGTCCGGATGGTATTTCAGGTTACTTCCTTTTTAATTGTGTATATACTCTGTCTAAGCCTATTCACTGGCTATTTGAACAGTCAGTATTTTTAGGTTACTTCCCTCAATATTGGAAAAAATCTTTTATTATTCCTGTTCACAAAAAAGGGGTAAAAAACCTAATTGATAATTATCGTGGTGTTACTGTACAATCTTTTATTCCTAAAATACTAGACAAGCTTATTTCTATACAGCTTCGATACTTAACTCGGAATATCATTGTAGATAATCAACACGGGTTTCTTGATGGTAGATCTACTATATCTAATCTTTTATGTTTTGAGAATTTTATATTAAAAAGTTTTTCTGAGCTTAAACAAGTCGATGCTGTATACACTGATTTTGCTAAGGCGTTTGACCGTGTGGACCACAAGATATTAATAGCTAAGTTGAATGCTTATGGATTTTCATCTCAAATAATTAACTGGATATATTCATTTTTATCAAATCGCTCTCAGATTGTTAAACTTAATAGCCACACGTCTTTTGAAATTGATGTATGTTCTGTCGTTCCTCAGGGAACTCATATTGGGCCAGTGTTGTTTTTGTTATTTGTTAACGATTTGTGTGATTCGTTCGAGTACTGTAAATCTTTAATGTTTGCGGATGACCTAAAACTATTTCATTCTATTGATAACATTGGTAGTTGTTTTGAACTCCAACATGATTTAAATATTTTATTTGAGTGGTGTTTAAAGAACAATTTATTTCTGAATATATCCAAATGTAATTCAATCTCATTTTCAAGAAAAAATAGTGTAACTTTCTTTGACTACTCGATTAACCTTGAGCAGTTGGAAAGAGTCTATAGTATTAATGATTTAGGGGTTATGTTCGATTCTAAATTGTCCTTTAAAGATCATATTAATTCTATTGCTAACAAAGCATTTAAAATATTAGGCTTTATTTTTAGAAATAGTTATAGTTTCGGACCTTACGCGCTAAGAACTCTTTATATATGTTTAGTAAGATCTAAGTTAGAATATGCATCTGTAATTTGGTCTCCTCAGTATAACTGTCATATATTAGCGCTAGAGAAAGTAAAGCGCAAGTTTCTTTTTTATATGTTCCGTAGATTTGATGTTGCTGGTGTTTCAGTTGCCGATTATTCCTTTCTTTGTATTCATTTTAACTTGGATTCCTTGAAATTTCGTAGATTTATGTTAGATATGTGTTTTCTGCATAAATTAATTTCGGGTAATATTAATTGTTCTGAAATACTGGCTTCATTAAATTTTTCAGTAAGTTCTACTTATATAAATATACGGCGTAAATCCTTATTTAGATTACCAACAGTACGCACTAATTATGATTCAAATAATCCACTTTTTAGATTTATGAGTGTAGCTAATGATTTAAATCATAATAATAATATTGATTTGTTTGGTTCTAGTCTATCTAAGTTTAAATCAGAACTCAAAAGAATTGCATTTCAATTTTGATATATGTTATTGTTACGTACGATCATAAGTTTACTTTTAGTTGTATTTTAATTTTATGTTTCATCTTGAATTATGTTATTTCTATTGTAAAAGGTGATTCCGTTTAATAAATATATTATTATTATTAAAAGTTTTATAAATTTAAAATGAAATCTTGTGAAAAATTCTAGAAACCTCAATGTAAAAGAAAAACTAAAAGTATGAATCATCTGAGAAAATTATAGAAATTTAGAAGAAAATTTTCTAATAGAAAAAGTTGAACAAAATTTATAGAATTTTCGATGAAAATTCTTTGGACAGGAAGTTGCAATAAAAACTAAAGGTATGGAGGAGAAATTACTGAAATTTCAAGAATCTTTAAAGAAAAATCTAAAAAATTTTCTGTTAAATATTTTTCTCACAAATTAAGAACTTTATGATGAAAAGCATGTCTTTACAAAACTTGTTCAGTTTCTTGTCGTGTTTAAAAGTCTTGAAATGTTGTATCAAGTTATTACTTTCCCTATATAGTATATATAGGGGAAGTATTGTTTTCGTGCGTGAAAATGTCTGTGGGCGCTGTATCTCAAAAATGAACTATCCGATTGAGATAAAACTTTAAACTTAAGGTTTTATCGTTAAAAACTGGAAATGAAAAGCTTTTGGTAAACATTCATAAACCGGAAGTGGGTGTTTACTCGAGGCGTTTTTTGTTTTATTCTGATTTTTTTTTTTAATGGAAAATGTTACAAAATTTTTCAAACAAAAATTAAAGGGAATGAGAAACTGAACAAGTTTTGTTAAAACATATTTTTCATAAAATTCTTAATTTTCGAGAAAAAAAAATTGAAAATTTTGACATTTTTTCCAATTTATTTATTTGTTTATTTACATACAATAATGCACAACGTAATACATACTTAAATTAACTTAAACTATATAAGGTTGCATAATAATTTAAAATAAGATCAATTAAAATAAAATGGATATCATTAAATTAGAGTGAAAGTTAAATAATATTAAAGATAATATTAATTAAAATATTATAAATTAGACTTAAGTGTCCTTCTAAATTGGTGACCTGTACCACTATTAAACAAATTGAAACAGGAATGAATGTTTAGATCATTTGACAATCTAAGCATACGACTAATAGTGTTATACGAAAAGTTCGTGTTATACTAGTTTATAAAACATAAAATCTTACTCCTTAAAACGGTTGAAAAATTTGAGGGAAATAAACTAATAGCAGACAATAAGGAAGAAGAATTAATATTTGAAGTTAATAAACCGTGAAGTGTGCATAG
The DNA here is from genome assembly GCA_963969525.1 of Ontholestes murinus. Classification (NCBI taxonomy): domain Eukaryota; kingdom Metazoa; phylum Arthropoda; class Insecta; order Coleoptera; family Staphylinidae; genus Ontholestes; species Ontholestes murinus. The sequence goes on from CAXAKX010000294.1 coordinate 25,242, forward strand.
ATCGGAAATTGATCTATTGATCTATTGCAACTAAACTATTGGAGCTACATGGAATTAATAAAAGTAAACAAATTACTAAGAATATCCTTTTTCGGCAAACCTCATAGTTTTCGAGATAAATATAGGGAAAATACTATGATGGCCACATCACCATTTTATAGATTATTAAGATGGTCTCAAAGAGATGAGTTGATTGGTCTGAGCAGATTTTCTCTATTATTGGAAAGAATTGGTGTAAAATTCTAGAACTCTCTCTCTATATGATAAAATTAAACAAAAAATACTACAAATTACAAATATTTGGAACAGAGAACGTTTTGGAAAATATTTGATTGATGATGATGTCACTCGAAGACTTTAAGAAGAGATGTACTCTCAACTTACATCAAGGTACTTCACTCTGAATTATCTTCTACGCTACACAATGCACAAAATTCTTAAAAATTGGAATAAATTGTTAGAACCCTAAAAAATCTGAAATATTGTAGTAAATTAAAGCAAACGTCCATCAGATTATAGAAACCTGACAGAAAGAAAAAAAATAGATGAAAAAGTCTAGAATACTTATACAAAAAATATCGTAATTTGGTAAAGAATTTTTTGAAATTCTAGGAAAAGTGTTGAACAATATTTAAATAAGAAAAAAATTGCTAGAAAATTCTACAATCCTCAAATAACTTTAAAATAGAATAGATTCTTTATTGTGTTATAAACATTTAAGTTTTTACACTCGTCGGACATATTTTGAAAGGAAAACTTCTAAAAATCTTAAACAAAATTGTCTGGAAAATCTTCATTATTCACTAAAGAAATTAGAAAGAAAAATGTTTACCAAATTTTAACACTCTCTAACTAAATTGAAGAAACATTTTGGAAAATGCTGCAAGTCTTAGACTCTTGTCAAAAGTCTGAAAAAATCAAAAATTAAAATATTTATAACTGGAATAAGAAACTTGCATGAAAAATTACTGCAAAACCTAAATAGTTTGAAAAATTACTGGAAATTTCAAGAACCATAAAATAAATTTTCCACATGTTTCTGAAAGATACTAATGAAATTTAAAAAAAATATTAAGAAAAGCTGAGGTGCTGCAAAATTCTAGCTGAAAAATTCCAGAATTCTTCACAAGAAAATTTCAGAATATTGAATCATTTTAAAACTCTTCATAAACTTTATGACCTATTCTAAAAAAAGGAAGAAACAAAAGCTGTGAAATACATGAAAAATCAATTTAAAAGAGAATATTTGGAAATTTTTAGATGTTAAAATTTTAAAATATGAAAAAATATTCTGGAAAATTCTATCCTTAAAAAACATTTTGGCAATATGAAAGAAAGTGGTTAATTATTTATTTATTTATTTACCGATATTTACCCAATTGGCGTAAGAAATGCTAAATAATTCTAGGAGTCTGAAAAAAATGCTGTCCCTAAAAAATTCTTTGCAATTTAGAAGAGAAATTTTCGAAATTTCACAGATCTAGTTGAAACTTTTTTTGACGAATTCTAATAATCCGACAAAAATGCTATAAACACTGAAGAATTAAATAAAACATGTGGAAAATTCTAGGATAGTTTAAGAAAATGTAACCAATTTAAAAAAAATTCAAAAATCTGAAAAAAGTTAGTAAATTCTAGAATATTAAAATTCAACAAATTGAAGAATTTTGGAAAAGAAATGTCTCGAAAATTCTAGAAATCTAAAATAAATTGAATAGAAAATTTCATAACCCTTCAAGAAATTTCTCTTAATTTGGAGGAGAAAATTCTGGTATATTCTGATGAAAAACATTTTTGTTATATTTCATCAGATATTACAGTTCAATAAGGCGCTGGAAAATTATATGAGTCTGGAAGAGAAAATGTTGGAAAATTTATATCCTTCGAAGAAAAATTTTTAAAGAATTCAGAAATTTTTAAGAATTATTGTAAAATTTTAGAAATTTACAGGAAAATTTACTGGAAAATTCTTAAACTATGCGAGAAAATATTAAAAATAAAAACGACGATATATTTAGACAAAATAGAATAATAAAGCTATAAAATTCGGATGAAATGAATTAAGAAATAGTGAAAGAATGTAAGTCTCAAGAAAAATACTCGAAAATTCCAGAATTATTAACATTCTACTAATTAGGAAAAGAAATTTCTATAAAATTCTATAATAACATTTTGCATTCTGTACTGTTTCTGTTTTGAATAATATTATTATTATTATTAAAAAAATCTGTAAGAAATTATGAATAAACGTCGTTGCCAAATTAATTCTAAGAAAATTCAAGGAATCTGGATAAGAAAATTCTGAAAAACCTTAAAAAGAAATTTCAAGAAAATTCCAGATATATAAAATAAATTTAATGGAAAATTCTAGATACCCTCTAAAAAGATTCTTCCAATTTCGAGCAGACAGAGGCAGGAAAGAGAAAAATGAAAGATTTTTGAAAAAAAATTAAAGAAAATTGCAGAAATCTTTAACAGTTGTTAGAAAATTTTAGAAATTCGAAGGAAAATGTTAGAAAATTCTAGAAATATTGTTTTCGAAATTTAGAAATAAAATTATGGAATGTTCTGATAAAATAAATCAAAAATTCTCTGAGCCTAAAAGAAATTTTTTTATCAACTCGGTCAAAACTATTGTTTCATCAAAAATTTCATTCTACAAATTTTGGCAACAACAATCCACTATGTAGAATACTTAGAACGTTCAATGTCCTCCATTATAAGTACAGTCATTTAAATGAATTAAACATTCCACTATCTTTGTTTTAACTAAGAAATGTTAATTGATCTTATGTGCAAACATTATTATTCCTGTTTTATTAGCTCTAAATAATTTAAACTGGACTCGAATAAGTTAGGTTATATCCCTTAGTCAAGTCATCTTAAATGTAAATGTATGTATTCGCTACATTTTTCTTATTAATCTATATTAAATTTAATTTGATTATATGATATTACTGACTTCAACGCATCACTGTTGTGTCATATTGGGTTATATTTAAGTTATTGTTTAAATGTTTATTTGCTTGTGATTTGGTTTAGAATATTGTTGTTATTAATGTTTGTGTAATTAAATGTAAAAGGTGTTAACCGTTAATAAATTAATTAATAAATACATTGGGAATATAAATTTCTAGCAAATTCGTAGCTAGAAATCTGAATTCTAGAACTTCAAAAACAATTCTTCTAATTTAAATGAGAAATTTTGGAATATGCTAATAAAATAAAACTAAAAAAATACATAAAATCTATAAAAAGAAGAGCTAAATTTCAAAAAAGAATAATTATTGTCAAAACCTAAAACTCTTTCAAAAATAATTCAAATTAATTCAAATAATCCAGAAGATAAGTTTCTGGAAAACAAAAAAGAGAAATTTCTAAAAAAAGAAAATTTATTCGAGTAAATTGCTATCACTTATGGTATTACTTGTGAATATTCCATAATCCTTACAATAATTATCGTAATTAGCAAAAGGAACTTCTAGAAAATCAATAAAATCGATTAGAAAAAAAGCAGATAAGTCTGGAATAAGAATAATTATTGCCAAAACTTAAAAACTTTTAAAAAAAATTCAAAGAATCTAGAAGATAAGTTTCTGGAAAACACGAAAGAGAAAAATCTAGAGAAATCTGAAATACATGAAAAGAAATTTTTTTCAAAAAGAAAGAAAGATTGCCGTAAAATTTTATAACTTTTGAAGAAAATTCTAGCAAGTTATGATCCAAACTTTTAAGGAAATTCCGGAAATCTGTAGAAACAACTGTTGGGAAACTTTGGAAATCTAAGAAATAAAAATGGTGGAAAGTTCTATAGATATAAAGTGTGAAGAGAGGAGACAACAGTGTTATTACTTTCTCTATATTTCTAGAAAAAAATATTGTGTCTGTATGTGTGTCTGTCGGTGTATCTCAAAAATGAATTATCTGTTTGATATGAAACTTCAAACTTAAGGTTTTTTTTATCAAAAACTGGAACTGAAAAGCTTTTGGTAATCATTCATAAATCGGAAGTGGGTGTTTTTTTTTCTGATATTTTTTTTAATATGAAAAATATTACAAATATTTTCTAACAAAAGTTAAAGAGAATGAAAATCTGAATATATTTTTCATAAAATCGAGAAAAATAAAATAAAAATTGACGAACTAACTCACTAACACATCATCCATTATTCATTATTTAAATGTAAATATGTATAGTTTGTCAATAAAAATGTGTATTATTATTTAAAATAAAAATTGAAAATTTTGAAATTTTTTGCCCATTGCTAATAAACTATTAGAGTTACATGAAATTTGTATTACAAATAATTGTAAAGAATTCAAAAGTGAACAAATCATTAAGAATAGCCTTTTTGCGTAAACCTCATATTTTTTGAGTAAAATATAGGGAAAGTACTATGATGGCCACATCACCATTTATTTAGTATGTAACTTTAAAAAATACCAGTAATATCTACAAACGAATTCACGCTTTGCTATTAACCAGAAAAGATATATGTTATTAAAAAAATATATTACGCTAAATTGAAGTATGGATTGCCACGTAGTAACGATGGCAAAAATTCTCTTCAAATGTATTAGGATTTAAAGATTGAATGAACTTAATTCTATATAAATTATTAAAAAAATTCCGTACTTATTTTATTTTATCTTTAGAGTTTGTAGATATTTACACATTATAGTTAAAGCAGGTATGTTTTTTGTTTCAAGGTTTAATCAGCACGAGCAGCGGATAATACATCTTTTAAAATCCTCTACGCGGTATTTATAATACGAAATAAAAGAACACATACACATATACAATTCTAAAAAAATAGAATATAATATATGAGTTCAAAGGAATAAAAATACAATACCTTTACAAACATTAGTAGTGCTACAAAGGTTGCGGCTATTTTTGTGTGATAGTTGTTGTTTAAAAGCACAATAGGTATATATGTATTACCAAATAAGTACGATATAAATACATTAAGAAGTGTGTTTGATAATTCAATTACAATACTGTAAAACATTGCGGAATTAACATTTCACGTTTCAAATTATAAAACTTACATCGAGAAACTGAGTTACACAATTCGGTATATGTCGATATTTTAGCTTTCATTATTTGCTTAAATTTACTTTGACGGCGAAATTGTAAATACGTCGGGCCGGGATAAAAGCGACGGAGTTAATTTTATGTTTGCATGCACTACCTGCAGTGTACAGTCATTTATTAAACCCAGTTCGGTGCATTATTGAAAAGGATTTTCTTGTGCGTGCTTTGTGCAACTTGCTAAAGCTACGTTAATGAATCATTTGTTCCTGAATTAGTAACAGTTCGCATAATTAAATCAATAAACGGAATTTCAAACAGCTCTGTTTATTTTAGTACACCCCAATTTGAACTTTGATGAATTTTAAATATTGAATTTTGTGAAATACACCAACAAATTTGTAAGAGATAAATTTAGCATCTTAATTTCCTCTTTAATACTAATTATGTAAAAATTAATGCCAAAGGTACGTTTAATTAATTAAAATTTACCTCCTGTGTTGAATATTTTTAGACGTAATTAATGTTATTTAATAAAGCGCTTTGACCGGTTTTAATGTAATTAATTTTAAATTACATTTATAGCGAAATAAAATACAGAAACAAATTCGTAGAATTATAGGTATGTTTGATTATCGAGTCTCGGGATATAATTGTTTACAACAACATTAATAGTATTATTTTAAAGTATCAATATATGCAGTTATAATTACAAAAATTAATAATTTAATTATATTATAGTAAATGATATATATATAATATAATTTAAAAGCCAAAAC
>CAXAKX010000295.1:0-60722 GCA_963969525.1 Ontholestes murinus
GTATTGAGGGAGCATATCCTTTAATTAATAAAATTTGTATGCTATATACTTCAGTTTCTTGCCCACAAAGTTGATGTGTTCAGACCACGAAAATTCGCATTTAGATCTAGCCCCTGTGATTTCATTGTCATGTAGACAGTTACTGCAGCAGAATTGTATGGACTTTTCTTCTAGTCGTTATCTTGATGGTAACGTGCATAAATTTGGTTTTCTCTTCGTTTATTAGTAATTGTTTATCTTGGACCCATTTTTGTAGCCTATTGAAATCTTTTTTCAGTCTCGCTCTTGGAGTTTCTGCATCTACGTGTTTTGATATCACACAAGTATCATCGGAATACAAATAGTGATCACAATGTTCAAAGCAAGCTCCAATATCATTGATATAAATCAGATATAGCAGATGTTAAAGATTACTGCCTTGCGGTACACCATATTAAATTTTGTATTCGTCGCTAAATGTAATGCTTAACTTTACAGAGAATTTCCCTGAATATAAATAGCTGCTGAAACATCTGAGAGAATTCCCTCTTATACCATGATGTTCCAATGACTTAACCAACACAGTATGACTTATGATCTCAAAGAACTTACTAAAATCTATAAAAGAGTATTTTTATCTAACGAATCATTTATTACATCAGACATATGCTCTAATAATGAAGTAGTAACTTCGTTTTCATACTGCTATTCATGTAAAATTTTATATTTGTTTAAATATTTTCCCAGTTTTTGCTCGATATAACGTTCCATTATTTTGTCGATGGTTGTTAGGATGGATATTGCTTGGGATTTTTCTCACATTTCTGTATTATGTTGGCAACTACTATCAGAAAATGTTTGAGAAAAATTATTAGCAATTTCGATATCTTGAATATCAAAATGCTTAGTCATTGTAGTAATACTTTCGTTTTTCTTTTTTTTTATAAAATCAATAATTTTATTTTGGTGTTTTCTATATAACTCACGCAGTTGATGATTTCGTTCCCCTTCTATTGAACTGCGTTTCCAGGCATGAAAGGTGTGATTACATTTTTCCGTTTCTAGTAGGATGGCTTCTGTAATCCATGGATTGCATGTCTGCATTTTACGATGGTATAAGTTGCTACAGATTTCGCTTTTGCATAAACATCTTGTATATATGACAATAGTTTTTCTGGGCAGTTGTAAGAGTCAATGATATCTTTGTGCAACTTTGTTGATAACGCAAGACGAAATATTTCATTATCTATCGGTATATATTACGGTTTCTATCTTCAGATTGTTCTGTTTGTGATTTGATTTAAAAGTGTAACTGATCATATAGTGGTCTGATATTTTAGTTTTAATTAGAGTACAGGAAAGCTTATTTTGTTGCCCTTTGTAAAATATATGATCTAGACACGCAGTTACTAATGATTCATTTCTGAACTCATCCCGTGTTACAAGATTGAAACCATTAATATACATGAGATTTTCATAGTTTTGCGTTATGTTGTCATTATTTAATATATTGATATTAATATCTCCAATAACTATAAAATGTTTAATGTGGTTATATTTTAATCAATATTCTTTCAGTGATTGTAAGTTTTTAGGTCTGTAGACTGATAATATATATAGTTCTACGTTAGATAAACAAATAATTATATGCATGGCTTCAAAGTATTTTGATTCAAACTTTATCTCTTTAATTCTCAGTTTATTCCTATTTATAATAATAACAATAATAATAATAATAATAATAATAATAGTATAATAGTGTTCATAATTTCTGGTGCTGTATTTATGACAATGTTTGTATTTCATAAACATATTTATAATATAGAAAGGAAAAATAAGGGTTTTGTATACATAGAGTTCAGTAAATGTTAAAATGTTTATATTTTTAAACATGTCACCCAAATTTAATATTAATCCAATTGCCTGTTTCTGGCACAAACATATTTTATTACAGCAAACACTATTTCCGAATCCCATAATACTTTCAAAATATTAGTACCAAAATATTATTTTCAGCAATTTTTTGCATGGATCTTATTATATAACAAGCCAAATTTAATTTATTTACAGTATTATTTGTATGATGTTTCAAGTTTAGTTTATTATCCACTGTGATACCTAATAGTTTCACATGTTGCTTTACTTCGATTGCCTCCCCTTCTGGGTTTATCACACATGGAATGTCTAAAGCAAGGTTTTTTGGTCTTGAATAACTTTGCTTTAGTTTCTACTTTCCTAATGTAGTAAATATAGGAGAAGTGTCGTTTTCGTGAAAATTATTTTGCAAAAACCACGAGTGCAGTATTTTGTAAACTTGACTGCCTTTAGATATTACATCATGTATCCACTAACTAAATATGTGGTGTCATCCACATAACCTTCTAATAGACACTCGCGTTCATTTACAATACTAAATAAAACTTAACTTAACTTTTTTATACCACTTATATTTTTTCTCGTAAAAAAGGAAAACATATAAGTGGTATAAAAAGTTAAGTATTTTCTTTATTTAAAAATCGAAAATATACCATTAAATAAACGTCTCTAAAATTCAAGAATATTAAATAAATCATTAATATAAATAATGAACTGTAATGGACCCGAAATATGTACTTCCCTGTGTTATTTCTGTATTTAATTTTAAGAGTTCTGACTTAAATGAACCAATTTTAACCATTTGGTGGCGATTCGCTAGATAAGATTCGGTTCATCATTCAATCATCTAAGTCGTACTTTTTAAATACTAGCATCACAGTCGCAATTTTTAAGTGCTTAGGAAAGACACCAATCTTTAAGTTTATAAAGTGCATCAAGTGTTCAACCAATTTATTTTTAAGGTTAGTTACAATGCTGTATACTTCTGTGTAACAGATTGGGCGGAGATATATACTTTTAACATTTAATGGAGTATTTTACATATACTACATAGATTTTGCAACATATCATGAATCGATTCAATAAAATAACGAATGCATTCATTTTTGTTGATTTACGTCAGGCTGAGCTTCATTTCCTTTCTTTTTATTACCCAATGAGTTTTGCATTGTGTTTAATGCTGCTTTATTTATGTTATCGCTATTTAATTTTTTTTGCAATTTCGTTCTTTAAGTGTTGTTGAAGTAGTTTGTTATTTTCATTGTTTTTGATTTTGAAGGATTCCTTAAAAGCAGGGTTGACTTTTGAAGCTACCGACAAGACATCCAAATGTTCTTTACATTCCTTCAGTATTGGACAATTTATGGTGTTTCGATGTTTAAATTTGGTGTGCACCTTTACATAGGGAAAGCACTTATTAATACTTTTACTTACAATACTCATAAAATTATTGCAGCCATCATCTAAAAGTTTTAAACTATATAAATCCGTCCAATCAACATTGTTGATCAACATGAAGGTTTTAGATTTTGCATATTTTTTAAGTAATGTATGCGAATAAACTTTATTTTACTATTTACATGGTCCCAGTTGGAAAAAAATGTTATTTTTGTGCGCAATTATTTGGAATATGTATATAAAATACCCTGATATTATATCTCTGACCCAAATTAGTTAAAATATTGTCAATAATAGTATCTGAATATGATAATAGGTTCATTTATGGTTATATTGCAAGTAGGTTAGTAAACATTGTTTTATAATTCACTGTTAGGTGTTGTAATTAAAACACAAACTTTGTTGCGAAAAATAAAAGCATACTCTTTGAAAGTTTGTGTTTTAGTAACAACACCTAACTGTGAATTTAAAGTGAACTTTCAACAATTAAAAGCCAATACAATCAATTTTTTTATAAGTTCTTGCTTTACCTATATATATATATATATATATATATATATATATATATATATATATATATATATCTATGTTAAAATCACCAACAATAAAATAAATGTAAATTGCATTGAAAAGTAATGTAATAATTTATCTAGCTTATCAAAAAATAATTTGTTATAGAATCTGGAGATCTGAAAATCTCGAATCCTATTTTTGATAAGGTTTTGCCAATGTTCAGTTAAAGTGAAGATATTGCATTCTGGGTTCTACCATTGTGTATATCCGTATTGTTTCCTGATTAATACATCAAATATTAGTATGTGTTATACTCATACATTTATTATGCGTACACTCGATAAACTGAATCAATTTTCTTCTGGGGATTCCTATTGAGATGGAATAAAAGACGAGAGACTCGCACATTTCTTGGCCAGCCGTCGGAATCGAATATTTTCTCGGAATATTATTGGTACTAACATTTTGTTTGCAGCATACTCGTTTGAATATTTAGCATTCATTTTCTCGCACTTTGCTCCATTTATTCCCATATTATTAGGTGAAGAATTTTTTAATTGTTCACTAATTGTATTTGGTTCAAATTGGTATCCATAATAGTGCTAGAATTTAGTGGATCCTTTAAGTGTACTATTTATCCATGTTGTTCCATCATATGGTGTACAGGTCGCAAAACGACTTACAAAAATAATAAAATAAGAAAATAACATCCACATAATAATAATAATAATAATAATAATAATGAATTTATTGTCCAGCAGATTAGAAAATAATCTTATTACAGGAAATATTTACAAAACTACTTAATTAACCTAATTAACATATAAAAAATACAGGTATAGAAAAATTAATAAAGATTCAATTATATATGAGGTAATTACAGTATGTTACAAAAATATGTTCAAAATAAATAACATTTTACAATAACTTTCGAAGTAATTTTAAAAACACTGCTAAACTGTTACCAAAAATATCAATTGTATAATGTAATGGATTATACAATGTTATAAACCTATTGAGTGGTGAATTTGAATGTGTGACTGTATTAAACTTATTTCGTCTAAATATAAATACATTTCGGGATGTTATTCTTGGAACGTGCAGGTTTATATTATTCAGCAATAGTGGATCATCAACAATATAATTAATTATTTTATACAAACATACAACACTAGCAATATTTCGCCTTACCACCAGATATTGCAAATCAAAAAATGCTAATAAATCGGCATATATAACACTATAGTCTGGATAAACAAACATTACTTTGTGATAATAAATTTAAAAATACGAAAACATTTCGTGAATCTACAACAATGAGTCTAACTAAGACTACAAAACAAATTAATTTGAAACAACTACTTCTCTAGCTAATACTTCGACAGACATTGAATAATACAAATTAATTTGCGTGTTACAAATAGTACAACTATCAAAGCAACACTAATTTGAATGAAATTATTTCTGTTGAACAAACTAATAAATGATAAAATGTACTTTAGATTGTTTAAATGTAACTATTACATGAAAAATTATGAAAAATGAATTTTAAACTGATTTCATTAAATTAAATTAGCAAAAGCAATTAAAAAATCTAGCATTCAAGTTTATAATCATCTGCAGACACGTGTTTCGAACTTTCGCTCTCTTCAGTACAGCTTTATTATAAAATTGATCTTAAATACAAATAAAAACACTTACTAAAATAAATATAATGAAATATGATAATAAATATAATGAAATATAAATAACTTACTCAGATATGTACGGCAACTGACACAAGAATGAAATATAATCGACTGAAGGTCTGATTTTATACCTGAGGTGGATTAGTGAATTCTACAGAAATCATTACGTTCGGGATTAAGGAAAAATACCCACTTGGAGCATAATTGAATAATAAAATGTATTAAAATCCTTTAGTTCGTTGTAGAAAATTAAATAATAAATTTAAAAATACGAAAACATTTCGTGAATCTACAACAATGAGTCTTACTAAGACTACAAAACAAATTAATTAGCTAGAGAAGTAGTTGTTTCAAATTAATTTGTTTTGTAGTCTTAGTAAGACTCATTGTTGTAGATTCACGAAATGTTTTCGTATTTTTAAATTTATTATTTAATTTTCTACAACGAACTAAAGGATTTTAATACATTTTATTATTACTTTGTGATACAGGACTCTTAACAAATTTCTTCTGAATTTTTTCAATCATTTGAATGTTGATTTGGTATGTTGGTGACCAAATCATACTTCCATACTCTAACTTAGAGCGAACATAAGAAAAATATACTGTTTTCATTAGATTTGCATTATTGAAATCTTTACATGATCTTTGTAAAAACCCCAACATTCTTAGACTTTCCGAAGTAATTTGTTTAATATGTAGAGTGAATGATAATTGTATATCAAAAGCTATACCGAGATCTCTATAAATCTTGCATTTCTCAAGAGTTAAACCATTAATATTATAATAGGTGTGTATATCAACACGTTTGCGACTAAAGCTCATGCATTTACATTTAGATACATTTAATTGTAGCTTGTTAATAACACACCAATTTTCAATGAACGATACATCATTTTGAAGTTGTACGCCGTCAAGAGAAGAATTAATAGTTTTATAAATTTTCATATTATCTGCATAAAAAAGAACTTCTGATGATATATTATCCACTATATCATTAATGAAAATTATAAATAGCAGAGGACCCAGGTTTGAACCTTGAGGTACTTCACTTGACGGTATATATCTCTTCGAGCTGCAACCATTATATTGGACATAGTTATTGCGATCTTTCAGGTACGATTTAATCAAATTCACAGTTGAGTCAAGAATACCAAAATTTCTTAATTTTGCGATTATTAAGTTGTGATGGATGGTAGCAAAAGCTTTACGAAAGTCAGTATAAATGACATCAACTTGCAGCTTTTTATCAAGTTTATTAGAAATGTATTCAGTTCAATAGGTTTGTTACCGTTGATCGTTTCTTTACAAAACCGTGTTGTTTAAATGTAATATGATTATGTACATGTGCGTATATTTTTGTAGCCATTATTGTTTCAAATAATTTAGCAAAATTGTTAATAATTAAAATTGGCCAATAATTTTTTATATCGCTTTTATTTCCCGATTTATAAACAGGTGTAACTATGCATTCCTTCCAGATTTTGGGAAATACTGATGATGGTACAGACATATTAAATATATGTAGAAGGGGCAACATAAAACATCTTTTACTATAAACGCAGGAATATTATCGGATCCTGAGGTGAAATTCCCTTTTAGTTTTTTACAAGAATTAATTATATCATCTTCTGAAATGTCAGCTAAGTTAAACCTGTTAACATATTGTAACGGGCGACTAATATCTCCTGCAGTATACTGTTTATATACGCCTGAAAAATAATCCGCAAATCCATTTACAATCTCAGGTGGCTTATTATATGCATGAGCATTCCAATACATAACACCCGGAATACGTGAGCAATGTTTCTTTTTGTTGAGAAATGACCATAGCTTTGCGGATCATTGATAATAAAATCCTCTGCTGATTTTATAAACGCATTGTAATCTTCGTTAACGGATTTTCGTATCTGTTTACGCAAAAAATTAATCTTAGATTTGTAATAGTTCAGCTTATGTGTGCGAAACAATTTACGATAATGATGTTTAGTCTTAATCAGTTTTATTAGTGTATTACTAAACCATGTAGGATACTTTGCACTATTGTGAATTTGTTTTTTCGGTACACATTCATCCACATATTTATATATAATATTATAAAACGTACTGCAAGCATTCTCAATGGTGTTACATTTTAGAACTGCCGACCAGTCGTGTATTGAAAATTTATGATACAACTCAACAAGATTAGCTTTCCGATAATAATACCTATAGCACGCTGACTTTATATCCGTTGCGAATAACTTGGTAGGACTGGAATCAATCTCAACACATACATTTAATGCAGGATGATGAGCATCTTCCTTAACTAATCCTTCGTGGCTTATAACCTCGCAGTTAAGATTACTTCCAGTCAATACTAAGTCTAAAATTCTGCCGTTAACATTTAATATTGAATTCAACTGTTTTAAATGATTAAAGTTTAGAAAGTTAGAAAAATCTGTTAACATTTGATTATCACCGATATTGCTGGTAAGATATTGATGCGCATTTGGTAAATTAAAATCACCACATATGACAACATATTTAAAGTTATTACAAATTGATTCAATTAATTGATAAACGCAAACATAAATAAAATTATTGCAAGAGGGAGGAATATATATACATAATAATAATATTTCTTTATAGTTAATTACAACAGTAAGAGAGATAATTTCAATTTCATATTGTATAGTAGCAGGTACGCAAATTTCATTTTTCTTGCACTTTAAACCGACATCTACCGCAATCAATACGTCACCTCCTCTTCTATGCAGTCGATCTTCTATGTAGACATTATAATGATCAGGAAACAATTCGGAATCAATAATATCATCCTTAAGCCACGTTTCGGTTAACATAACCACACTATAATCACTTACTGCAACATTGTTATAAATTTGAGAGGTTTTAGTTCGAATACCTCTAACATTCTGATAAAAAATGTCGATGTTATGCGTATTACCGGTATTATGCTGGGCAGCATCTAGTTTAAAGACGCAATTGACGGGACTCCATTTAAATATTTAACACGTATATTCGTTTCACCCATTTGCTTCCTCTTCTTAAAGTCAGTCCAAATTTTATTTTCAAAATCAAGTTTGTCTTGGCGTTCTATCATTTCTTATTTTTATGTCCTTAAATTTGTCTAAACTTTTAAGATTTTTTTAGATTCATGAATACTGTTAAATATCAATTTAATGGGGCGAGATTTGTTATCACATTTTTGGCCTAATCGAATCAGTTTTTTTGGAGATCTATTTTAGCAATTATTTCATTGATAACCAACATATCATCAGCCTCATTTCTTGTTTCTGCCACATTAAAAATGATCACATTAAATGCCCGATCATTACGCTGCTGAATTTCATCAGAAATAATGTTTACGTCACCATTTACATAACCCCCCGAATTATCAATTAGTGAATCATTTTTTGAGTTATTGATTAGCTGTAGTTTGCCTTTGAATAATTTATTTTCAGCTTCTAAAGCAAGAATTTTATCATTTAAAATGTCAACTTTAGTTAATATAGATTTAATATAATTCTCTATATCCTTTTTAAAGGAATCAAATTGTTCTTTCAGGAATGAATATGTATTTGCGAGTTATGTGAAGTTTATTATTTAATTAAATAAACACAGTTAAATTTCTTACTTCACTATTTTATTTAATCACTAAATGTACATTTCGAACACTATGTGTCCATTATCAATAGACGTTGGTATTGGGGATGAATTCGAGAAATTAAGATTTATTTCCGATATTTTGCATTGATGACAATTACATTTAGCACCACCATTAATTTTTTCTTGCTCTTCATAAAATTTTCTTTCAACTTCAGTTAAATACATACATTTTGTATGATACCAACTACCGCATTTTCCGTTACATTTAATAAGTTGAAAAATGCTTGGGATTTATAAATTGTTTGCATTGACCACAGATGACCATGATTAATTTATGAAGAATATTTTAAGGAATAATAGGGCACACAAACACAACTTCACGCCACTCGACCCTTCGAGGCGACTTAAAATTAACAAACAGGTAAAATGTGCGGATAGGATACAATAGAGTACAAAGGAGTCAGTTATTATTATTCATAAAAGAAAAATAATAGGAATGTCTAGTCTCATTGAATTTTATCGCTAGTTCTCGTACGCGATAAAAAAAACACGATTGATATCCGTAAAACACAGGTAGATTTTCACAAAATGAAAATGGTTATAACTTTTTAATTGAGTCGCCGATTCAATTTAAACTTCGTATATATTTTGAACGTAGTGTTAACTTCGTTGTCACAAAAATTGGTAAATTTCTGACTTGTATTTACCTGTGTAAATACACTTTAATGCTGCACCGAAAAACACACCGTCACTCGTATATATACCGTGTATATATACATATATAAATAATTACTACATACGCCAACCATTTAATTGGTAAGACATAATTAATTTCAAGATATTAGAAACGTATAGAAAAAGAAAAAAATCTTCTTGAACTTGTTACATATTAATAAATCTAATAAATTTGGTAAATTACTAAACGCATAAACCAATTTAAATAATTTACTTAGTTTATAAGAGAATTTGTCTGCTTGATGAGGCCACTGTTGGACAAAACAATGATCGCAGTGTTTCGGCATTAAAAAGTGGGTAAATTTTCAAATAAAGTGTTTCATTTACTACATACATAATGGAATTTCAATAAGTAACAGCCTCCTCAATTTGACACCTATATATTTAATTTTAATGGACAATGGTTTCTTTAATTTCATTGACAATTCGTCAGATCGAGCTACACGATCAATATACGTAATGCTTCTAAAATTTTATTTCGACACCTCAAAATAAATTTATAAAGATATATATGTAGAGGATCATTGTATAGCAAAAATAAAAATTCGCTTCATTCATGTTTATAGTTTGAATTTGCAGTGATATTCGATAACCGCCTACCTTATTGAAATGGAAACCACAATCGTTACTACTGGTAATCCATTGTAAAGATATATTAATATAAATATCTCAAACAGCTCATATTTTATTAATGATTTACTTTATATAAACTTATTTTTCTTCTTACTTGAGAAAAATATGAACATATATAATACAAATAATATAATTAGTGTGAATTCTAGTTGTATCAAATAATATAATAATTACGAAGGAAATTATGGGGACAACTTTCCGACCAATTGACCATATATATACAATTTCGAAAATCAAGTCCGAGAGTAATTATATATACCACCCGTAGTTACAACAAAGTCCTGGCGCTGAGTGAAGCCATAATTGTCCCTCTGGTCTGCTCAATCATTGGATTAATTGTTGATGGAATATGTCTGGGATGCGATGGTCCACTGAGCTGGATTAGTGCCGACAACTTGAATAGCTTACAACACTACTTCAAGGTTCACAATTGGCTAAAGGGATAGCACAAAGTTTAAACTGTTAATCTGCTAAATTATATTTCCTTACTTTTAATTAAACATATAATCATGCACTACTATTTAAAATTATAAGTTTAGTAATTTAAATGTATATATTTATAATAAATGTCTGTAATTTTATGTATGATAATTATTAAGGTTTTTTAATGACAATATATGTTTTAGTTTTAATAGCTTACGACATAATTTTAATTACTGCTAGGGACACGAAAGAATAGCAATTATAATTTACAGGTTTTGTTTAGAGACTAATTGGAGTAAATTAAAACGGCAGACCGTTAACAAAGTGTCGTTGTTTGGGTGACACAAATCAGCGACGGTGTTCGGGGTCCCGTTTTTCGGGCCAATAAATTCGCGCAGGCCGGCCAAACAGAATTTAATTTTTAATTAATGCTCCGTACAAAATGCGCCCACCGCGAAATAAATTAAATCGGGACAAACTCGAGCCACCCTGATAAATGTAACCTGCGAAATCTATTTTATTTATGGGGCTCGGAGGCGGCCCGAAATTCCGCCTTAGATCCCGGTTTAGGGTCGAAATTAAATTTTCCCTTTCGCTCAAAGCCAGAATCTCCTGCATACTTAACACGTTGCTTATTAGCGGCGATAAGTCTCTAGGAATGGGGACTATCTAAGTCTAGCTAGGTTTGATGGTATTAATAAGCAATTTTGAAATTAATATTTTATTTAAAATTTGAGCAATTTGTATCTAATTATTCCTTATATCCCTTATATAAAATTTGAATTATATTGTTTTCTGTATAGGTTGATTATATTATATTATAATAAATCACAAAAAAAATCACTATTTCACAAAACACATCTTAAAAAAAACAAATTATTGTTAGCTTAATATTGAAATACAAAGAGTTTAAAACTGTTAAAAGAAGGTGAAGAAGGTAGCGAAATAGCAGCTAGATAGTTTACAAATTTTCAAGGTATTAATGCCAATATCTCATCAACTTACTTTGAGGCATTACGTTTGAATATATGAATAACATTTTTTTAAACTTTGTTCTATTTTATTGTAACATATAAAAATGTATTAGTTAAAATTTTATCATCATTTTTAATAATCACACTTATATAAATTACATATCTAACACTTGTGTTAACATAGAAAGATGATTGTGACAATTTATTTCTAAAAAATACAACGAGGAATTAGAAAAATTGCGAGGGAAGAGACAAAAAAACAAGAATTCGATACATAAAACTTATACTAAATGGAAAGGAATACCTCTTGAATCGCAAATAAAATGGACTAATAGAGAATGCATAATGCAGGTCAATAAAAAAACGAATATTACAAGCGAAAAAAAAGTATGGAAAGAACAACTATTAAAATACAAAGACGATTAAAAAATAACCGTTGTAAATAAAATCAATACAATGGAAGTGGAAACAGAAAAAAAAATCAGCACTACATCTCAAATACACACAAAATGAAAAAATAAGTATGAAGTATGTGAGCCTGGAAATGATCTGAAAGGAGAGAGAGAGAGAAGAGGTTGACATGGTTATACTATATATAACGGCAACAAAGAAGAAAGGAGCAGTAGAAATTGTACAAAATTGAGAACATGTCCTGATATACAATGTACAGAGGAAAAGAAAGTGTAGGCTGTATTATAAAACAACAAAACTGAAAATAAGAACAAAACTGGATTGAAATTTCTAAAAGAATACTAAAGATAGAGATGAAAATTATAGTTGTATACGGATCAAATAAAGACAAAGGAGCTAAAGACAAGACGCCATCTGGTTACAATTAAGAGAGGCAGCAGGGGAATACAAGAAACAATTGATAATACTAGGAGATATCTTCGAGGAGTGGTTAACCGGGAAGGACTTGGTGGGATTAGTGGAAACCTGAGTGAAAAGGGAAGAGTGAGAGGAAATAAAAGGCTGGCTATCGAGGGGCTTCAGGTGGGCAATGGAAGGGGCAACAAAATCGGCAGCGAAGGGAAGGGCGAAGGGTGGGATAATAGTAGGAATGAGAGAGGCAAGGAAGGCAAGGTGGAGTTAATGGAGGGTGGCGAAAGTCTGGCATAGGTTAAATATCAGCAGGGAACGTATCGATTAAACATAGGAGTGTTACTGTTAGTGTTAGTGTGTTAGTAGAAACTGGGATGAAATACGACAGGAAATCGATTGTAGAGCTGGAAAAGGAGGAAGGTATTTGGTGGGGGGTGATTTTAATGCAAGACTTGGGGAATTGGGGGAAGGTATTAACGATTATGGTACAGTGATGGAAAGAAGATCTCAGGATAAACATATAAACTGCGAGGGCAGGAGAGTGAACGAGTGGGTGATGGAAGAGGGATGGGAATTATTAACTGAATATAGAGTAGGACATTCGGAAGGGAAGAAAACCTACATTGGTTCACAGGGATCGTCAGTAATTGATTACATAGTTATCAAGGGGCTGGCAAGAAGAATGGTGAGAAAAATGGAAGTGGAAGAAAGTATGGGATCGGACCATCTACCATTAAAAGTGATACACATAGGCAGAAATAAATAAAAATGGAGCAAGAACAGGAAGGTGAGAAACTAGATAGTGGAGTAAAGCCATTCGAGATATGAGGGAAAGGCTAAAGACGGTCCAGTGGAATAATGTTGGATCAATGGAGGAGTTAGAGGATATCATAGTGGACTGCAGAAGTAAAGGGAAGGGAAAAGGGGAAAAGCATATACGTGGTTTGATGAAGAATGTCGACATGCAAAAAGAGAAGTGAGGAAGGCAATAAGAGAATGCATACGGGGCGGGGGAGGTGGAGAAGCGGAGAAGCAGGGGGCAGCAGCTAGAGCAAAATATCGTAGTATATGTGAAAAGAAGAAATTACAGGTTTTGGAAGAAAAGAGTGAAGAATTAAAAAAGTGTAGAAATGAAGCAGAAATATGGAATATTCTGAAAAGAGGACAAATAAAGAGGCAGATAGGAATACCATTAGAGGAATGGACGAAGAAATGTAAGAATTCTAGTGGAATACCATGTGGGACAGGGGACGGAATGATAAGGGGAGACAAAGAGGATACGAATTCGCGGAGGAGGAGGTGCAAAGAGCGTTTGAGGGGATCAAACGAGGAACAGCAGCTGGACTGGACGTACTGAAGGCTGAAATGTGGAAGGAGATAGGAGAAAAAGGGAAGAAAGGGTTTAGGGAGCTTCTAAACGGAATGTAAAGAGGGGAAGAAAACATACCGGCAGCTTGGAGAGGGGCAGTAATGTGCCCGGTGCACAAAGGGGGAGATAGCACCAACATCAACAATTACAGAGGAATATCTTTGATGAGCATTGGATGCAAGATCGCGATGACAGCGACGAAGAACCGGCTGCAGGAAGAAGTAGAAGGAAGCGAACTGTTGCCGGAGAGTCAAGGGAGGGGGGCGGTTAGAAGGGGGAGGGGAAGTAGTGACCAGATATTTACCCTGGCAAGAATAGCTGAGTGTGTGATAGAAGAGAGAGGTATTTGTGGATCTTAAAGCAGCGTACGATCCAGTTCCGAGGAAGAGTTTGATAGAGTGCTTGAGAAGGAAAGGAGTAAGTGATGGAATGGTAGAGTGGATAAGAACAGTGTATGAAGAAACGTGGGCTGTGGTGAAAGTGGGAATGAATGTATCAGAGAAATTTAGGACATAGATGGGGGTGAAACAGTGCTGATAAGCCCTTTATTATTTAACCTGTACACAAGCGAGTTAGAAAAAGAGAGAAGAGAAGGGGAAGAAAGTAGAAATTCAGGAAAGGCAGGAATGTATTGTAAGAAGTGCATATAATGATATATTTGAAAGATGGCAGGAGCACGGGAGGACGCCAAGATGCCTATGTAACAGCGAACTCAGTAGGGAGGAAAAGGTCATCTTGGCGAGAGCAAGATGTGGGTCAGGCGAGAGAGGAAAGAAGGGCTGGATGTGGGAAAAGTATATTAGATGTGTGCTATGTAGGAGCTGAAAGGATACGTGGAGACATTTAACAGATTAGTGTGAGGTAGCGTGTGAGGAATGGGTGCGAAGCAACAAAAAAGTGAATGAATGGGTGAGAGAGGATAGGGCCGGGGTAGACATTCTAATAAGATTGAAGTGGGAGAAAGAAGTTAGAAGTGAGTAAAGGCAAGAAAGTGTATAGTATTATATTTATATGAATATTTGTATGCCAATAAAGGTCTTTTTTATTAACGGACGAGTAGGCAGAAAGAACGGCGAATCAGGAGAAACAATTGGAAAATAAGGAAAATGTATTAGAAATAACAATGGAACGAGGCGATAGATTTCTGCATAATAAGCAAATTGATAATATCAAATACATTCTACACGCACAAAGTAATACACAAGTATACAAGAAAAATCAAAAGTAAAGAGAGAGATAATAGATTATGTAGTTATAAATAAGAGTGCTATAAAATAGGTAAAAGACACAAGAGTGAGAAGAGGAGCAGAAATTTAAAATTTGAGAACAATACAAAAGGATTAGGAAGAAAAAACAATAAAAAAAACTGAATGTAGAAGGTGACGCTAAGATATACAACGAAAAATCTGAGTTCTAAATGTCGAAACTTAAGGAAACTATAAATAATGCATAATAATAAAATAATCAATGGAAAAACTGTGGGATAGCATAAAGGAAAATATTATTGAAATAGCAAAGGAAGTTTGTGGAACAATTAAAATAAACAGATCAAGGAAACAAACAGGAGTGAAGAAATAAAAGCAGAAGTAAATTGAAAATAAAGAAATAGAGAATATACATGGGAAACAGAAACAATGAAAACTATATTATATATAAGGCGCAAAGAATAAAAGTCAAAAAACTGGTAAAAAAACAACAATTCATGAGAGAAGTTTGGGAACAAAATATAACAGGAGAGACAGGGAAACCAAACATTATTTTACAAGACACTGAAAACACTCGTGAGAAATTAGCAATATAATAATGGATACATAAAAGATAAGAAGCGAAAGATGCTAGAAAAATAACAAGATATAATGTCATGATAGGAA
The DNA here is from genome assembly GCA_963969525.1 of Ontholestes murinus. Taxonomy (NCBI): domain Eukaryota; kingdom Metazoa; phylum Arthropoda; class Insecta; order Coleoptera; family Staphylinidae; genus Ontholestes; species Ontholestes murinus. Next base: position 15,890 of record CAXAKX010000295.1, read on the forward strand.
GAGTACTTCGAGGACACATTAAATTTAGAACAGCTACATAATGAGCAAAAAGCAGAAGAGGGCAATACACAGGAGGAAGATGAATGTGGAAAACAAAACGATGTGAAGAAAAAAAAAAGTAAACGAAGCTGTTAAAATGTTAAAACGATGTAAAGCAGCAGGCAATGATGAAATAAAATCAGAAATATTGAAAAACTTATGAAGAAATGAAATAAAAATTATACAACAAAGTATGGTAAGAAAAAAAATACCGAAAAACTAGGAGTTAGGTATAATACTGCTCCTACATAAGAAAGGAAACAGTAGAGAGTGTAAAAACTACCGAGGAATTACTTTGATAATTGTGATAGCAAAAATATATGAAAGGAAACTAGATAGGAGACTAAAAATGATCACCAAGAAACAACTAAAAGAACCCCAATATAGATTTATGAAAGGGCGAGGAGTATACGACCACATATTCACAATAAAACAAATAATCGAGAGGAACAAAAATAATGGTGTATTCGTAGGCCTTCGACAGCATACCAAGGAAATTAGTATGAAATAGTTTAAAAAGAAGAGGAGTAAAGGGATAACTAAGGGAATGTTTTAGTTGATATACTTAAAGAAACGACATAAAATATAAAGAAGATAAAAATTAAATACAAAAATATGAATTTAATATCAATGGCAGATTGCACCTTCGTAGATAATTTAATAATAATGACATCTATACCATCTAGAAATATGGGAAAATGCACTACAGAAAAGAAACCTAAAAATAGATAAAACAAAAGTAATGGCAATAGGGAAAGATGAAATAAAGGTGGCTGCGAAACTAAATGGAAGAGACATAGAACAAGTAGAAACGTATACATATCTAGGCTTCTTAGAAATACACAAAAATAAGGAAAGTCACTCGGAAATAACACACTAGAAAATACTACAAAATTGTATTATGCACTATAACAACAAAATTCGTAAGAAACAATAAAATATGAATATAAACAAAAATATCAATATACAAAACAATCTACAAACCAATCCTAATATTTGGATGTGAAAGTGATATTAACAAAAGGACGAGAAGCAAAATCCAGGCAATGGAAATAAAGTACTTAAGGGGCGTCAAAAACATCACAAAAAGAGATAAAATCTGAAATAATACTGTAAGGGAAGCGCTAAATATAAAACCAATGATAAACGAAATAAAATGACAAGTAAAATTGTTTAAGCTCATAGTACAAACGGAAGAAAATAGACAGACAAAAAACCTATGGGAAACAAAATCAACAGAACACAAGAAAACAGGCACACAGAACGACGTAATAATGGAGACATTAAAAGAAAGAGAGAAAGAAGACAAGACAAGAAAAGAAAAAGGCAAGTAACAAGAAGCAATGGGTACAATTTGTACATGGAATAAATAATGAGAAAGATACCCTAACACCTCCAGGTTTTACCGATTACATTATAAGAATATATATTCTAAGAAAAAAAAACTCATTAACTAACTAAACAATATTGACGATATTTAAGGAACAGTCAAATATAATGTGTTTAATATCTTCAAATTCAAAATAAATACACAATGGAACTGGTTTTATCCTAATGAAATGCATTTCGCAGTTGGTTAAGCAATTGGTAGAAAAATTGTTTACGAGATTTAAAAGTGTGATATATTTTTCGGCATTGTATTATGAATGGTATATAGTTTGTTTTGCTAGTAACATTACTTAGCGAAAACCTTGTATAGTATTCGAACATGAAACGGATTTTTTTAATTATCGGTGCCAGCTTTTACTAAGGCATCTTCTTGAAATGTTGCTATAGGCTTTAATCTGTATATCTTTTCTAAATTTACTTGGGCAAGGTTCATTCATTCATGACCATGCTTTAATTTATATAATTTTTACTGAACAACGAATATAATAATTGTGTTACACACTTTACTTGGTCGGCATCTTTTAGAGCTTTAAGAACCGAAAGACTAGCTGCAAATATAATTGTTTTTAGTGTTTAAAGTTCTCGATTCAAGAGCTTGAAGTACAGCAAAGGATTTCGTCGTGAATACTGTAGCTGTAGTCAGTAAACATGTAGAATATTCTATTTTTGGCAGGAATGGTACAAGCATAACCTACACCATGCCATGAATAGTTCTCGAGTTATCTGTATAGGTTTGCGTAGCTGTTTGCAATTTATATACTATTCTCTTAAGTAATTGAGCATTTGGTGAAGGATTCATTGAATATTGCGACATTATTATATCCGGTACCATACTAAGGCATCCATATTATACATTTTATGAGATAGTTATTCTCTTTTACTATACTTACAGGAGCCGTATTTTAAAATGCTTGCTGCACTAATGACTTTGGTTTCTTTTTACAATAGCTACCTGTTAGTTCTGATACTGTAGCTGAAAAAAGTCCATTTAACAGATACTAAGAATTATTAGTTCGCAGTTTTAATATAATTTATATCACATTTTTTTTTCTGGATTCTACATTCAATTCACTTGCTTCAGCTCGTACGAAGTCGAATTCATTGCACCCAGGCAACTACGAAATATCTTGTATTACTTGATGAACGTTTAAATGCTTGTCCATGAATTAGAGATAATCGAGGATTGAACAAATATATGGTCGATAGAACAGCAGTGAACAAATAACACAGCTGCTCGTTTTCATTTTAGTAACTGCTTTAATTATGTGCCTTTGAGTATAGAGTTGCTAAAGTAATTTCTTATCCAAGATACCCAGGTATTTTTCAGAGTTTGCAATGGAAATTAAACCAGATATCGTACTAATTTTCTCTGGGAACAAATCCCTATGTCTACTAAAAATCATTACCAATACTTTTTAGTGATAATAATAATAATGATAATCTTTATTACAGCAATAACCTTTTTTACAATTAATACAAGCGTATTATAAATACAAAATAATAATAGATTAATTGTTGAAGAACTTAGGCGTTAAAAATCCATATTCAATTAAGATAACGAGACTGTTAGATTTTCAAATTTTGTTTATTTTCTTCACCTTGTAAAGCCACAGTGTAGCGAAACAAATCTAGTGTTTAAAATAAACCAAATTTTAAAATTTAACAGTCTTGTTATCTTAATATAAAAATAATAGTAGTTTAAGAAATACACTAAAATTAAAAGAATTTGTTAACCTTATATAACAAAACGGAAAATATATTATATCCTGATTAGCGCACACACACTATGAATCAAAATGTAACGGAAACGAAATTAAAATTAGAAGTATCTAAAATGAAAAGAAAAAGGAAAGATTTAATAAAGAATTATTGAATACCATCGATAGTTGATGTCTTGCAAGAAGCTAAGGAATTATTATTAAAAATGTCGAAATCACGAGACATGCCGAGTGTTTTTTCATTTTTCATAATTATTTCGATTAGAGAATTGTACCATAATTGGTGCGATGAATGTTTGGTCGAAGAAATTATACACGGTGAATGGATATATTATGTGATAATAACCCAAGAAAGATAATATGGCCATTAATTAGTTTGTGGAGAAAATAAATTCCTGCAATTTTATTACCCTGAATTGATTGTAGGTGTTATATCTATAAAATAAAAAACGAACAAATTTATTTTGAATTTTCTTCAATTTTGCTATACGTACGTCATAAAATCTAGGTGAAAACGAACAAAAAGAGTTATATAAAATCATTAATGTCTTAATATTAAAATGTTTACTATTTCGTATAATAAAACCCAAAGAACGCATAACCTTTTACAAACGGAGATTAAATGCTCCACAAAACTTAATGATGCATCAAAACATATCTCTAAATCTTTAATGGAATTAACTCTTTCAAGGGAAATATTTTTAAACAAATATTGGAATTTAATCAAATATTGGAATTCAAAAAAAGCTTTACATGTTTTATATTTAAATCAAAATCATTTAAATCGCACCGTACATTATTAAAATCATCTTGAAGTTATTGGAAGTCCTGATAAGAATTAACTTCAATTAAAATTTGTATGTCATCTGTACGAAGAATATTTGGCGTGTTACAAATAATCACTAATATCATTTATAAGTAAGAGAAACGGTGACTACACTGTGGAACGTCAGATGTTACCTCTATTTTGTCAGTGAAATTACCGATTCTAACTCTTTGTCGTCTGGAAGTATGAAGGAAGCCATTTGTGATTAATATAGAGTGTTTGACTTTTTCGAAAGTCTTGCAAAAGTTGGTGTGAATCACATCAAGATGGCTTTTTTCTAAGGCAGATAAAATGGATGTTTGGAATTTCAGTAGATTTGTGATCGTAGGTTGACAAAATTCATGTTTTGTTTTCATTATTAGTTCCTTAGCAAGCCATACCAATTGTCTGGAAATATTTTTATATATCTGTAGTTTGGAATAATATTTCTTCTGCCAGATTTATGATGAGTATTAGAAAACTCATCTTCCAAATATGGGGAATCTTTTCCTTTTCCAGAGAACACGAAAATAAAATGTGTAAGGGTTTCATCATTTAGAAAGAAATTATGCTTGAACTTCATCAGGGCCATATTTTTCACTATTGCCTAGAAATTCTAACTATTCATATACCTCTTGTAAGGTAAAAGAAAATTTAGAATTATTTACTTGTTTGTTAAAAATAAAATCGAACGACTTCATAGTAAGCATAGTTGTTTGTTTGATGTATGGAATATGTCAGAAATCCGCAAATGAATGCCGGAAGTACTGTGATGGATTGAGAGTTTGCTTAAAGGTTCCTCTGAAAAGCAGACACTAAACTCTATGAAGCAAGTTTCAACAAATATTATATTATCATACGAGCAACAGTTTATATTATTCATAATATTGTATAACTTTGTTTTCATGTCACCCAGATTCTGATAGTAAGTTTTTAGTTTTTTGTAGCAGTAATATTTATATTTGCATTTAGATCTTTGTTTCTCTTACAATCAACTGTAAATTAAATAGATCAAAATTAACAATATACTTATAGTATAGCCAACATTAATCGCAATCTGGTGTAAATTATAGGTATATTTATTAAATAGACCAGGGGCTAAAACAAAGCCTTATATTAATCAGTAATATGTTTTCCGAGGTCTATTCAATTTAAAACTATGTTTTATATATAACTGCCTATGAAAATAGCAACAATATTGTTAGTGCATTTTGGGAAAGACTAATCACAATCAGTAAGTCTTTGAGACTTGATAAGTCAACAGAGTCTTAGGCTTTAGAGAAATCAATAAAGATAGAAGCGTGATATGGGTTACTCGAGAATGAGTTATAAATTGCATTAACGCGTATGTACTGCCTCTTCCGATTCTATAGCTTTAGGTGCTCCAAATTAACTAATTCAGTGAAACGTTCATACGTTTTTAGAATGCAAGATGAGAGTAATATAGGTCTATATGAAGAGGCTAATGACCTTTCGGAACTTTTTCAGAAGGACTACAATTACTAGGTTTAGCGAATCCTCCCGTTTTAGTACCTACTAATTATTAAATATTTTAAGTAAATACTCTACACCTCTTCTAGGTAGATTCCTAAGCATAAAACATGTGATTCCATCAAGTCCAGGGGAAGTATTTGTGGAGTGCTTGAGACCATTATTAAATTTAATGGTTTATCAAATTTAATTGCAAAAAAGGCCGAATTACTAAATGTGTTGGGTGGGGTTGATACAATTTAAAGGTAGAGCTAGGGTATTTGTAACTATATCTGAAGACGGTGGGTTGTTGGGCCCGACGCAATTAGATATTTTATTTTGTAGTTTTTACTTTCCTTATATACGAAGTATATATAGGGGAAGTATTGTGATCGTGATTTATTTTTTAAATTTTGTTGCGGAATTATCCGTTTTGAGGTCCCCTATGGACCTCACTACACTAATTTCTGGAAAAAAAAATTGTGTCTGTGTGTGTGTGTGTGTGTGCCTGTCTGTCTGTCGGTGGGTGCTGTATCTCAAAAACAAATTATCGGTTTGAGATGAAACTTTAAACTTAAGGTTTTATCGTTAAAAACTGGAACTGAGCTTTTGGTGAACATTCATAGACCGGAAGTGGATGTTGAGGGTGGCAAAATTATCACCCCCCGCGCACCGCATTAAATTCCACGAACTTCTTAAGCTAACCAGGACCGTATGCCTGGTAGCCAGATATCGAAAACACATATTTTCACTCACGCACTTGACCGTTGAGAGAAAATATAAAAAAAGGACCACCGTTTAGTTGCGATAGATATAAAATCGCAACACTAACATCGTATCTTGATAATAGAATAAACATTGTTGAATATAATGGTGTACTACAAGGCTCGAACCTTGGCCCGTGACTATTTTTATTGTTTGTAAAAGACCTGCCAGGTCGCATACATTCAAACTGTCTAATGTGTGCGGACGATCTAAAATATTTCGTATTATTAAAAATATTAATATGATTGTCTAGAAGTGCAGAGTGATTTGGATGAGTTAAGTAATTGGAGTACTGAAAACGGACTGGTCTTAAAAATCAGTAAATGCAAATATATGACTTTTAGTAGAAAACGGCAGAACATTGTATTTAGCTATACCATTTGTTTTAGAAAATATCAAGGACTTAGGAGTATATTATGATACTAAATTGACATTTAATACCCATGTGCAAATGATATGTAAGGAATGTTACAAAACCCTTGGCTTCATAATTCTAAATACCAAAGATTTTAAATCACTAGGGCCATTAATTCGATATTTTTTAAATCTTTCATTCGAAGTAAACTTGCATACTGTGCCATTATGTGGTATCCGACATATAACTTGTATAGGAATACAATTGAGAAAGTACAGCGAAAATTCCCTAAAATACTCTACTTTAGGCTCCAAAAATCCCTAAATAGTAGGCGCATTATTTCACAAATATTATTTGTTTGTAAATTAATGGCTTCATAGTAGATCCAGATCTGCTTAGTGGTTTAAATTTTATGGTCCCGCGATTGAATACTAGGCATCAGTCTTTATTTTATTTAACTAATATTAGAACTCTCCACTATTATAACTCCCCATTAATATCTATGTGTAATCTAGTTAATATATATAGTGTACATTTTGATATATTTATTGATAGGATTAAAGATATAATTGAAATTTTTAATCAAATTATTTTTTAAATGTCGAATGAAATGTTGACCTGATTTATTTTAAATATTATTCTGTAATTAGTTTACTATTTTGTAGACTGTTGGATAATAAAGACTTATTGTTATTATTATTACAAGATAGCAACAATATTGTTATATGCATTTTGAGAAAGGCTAATCCCAATCAGTGTGTCTTTAAGGATTGGTAGGTCAAAAGAATTATAGGATTTAGAGGCATCGATAAAGACGGAAGCTTAATATTCGTTAGCCGAGAATGAGTTGAAATTTTAATTAACCGTTTATACGTTTTTAGGATATAAGTCTGAATGAAGAGGCTAATGAACAATCTTATCCGAACTTTTTCAGAAGGAATTTAGTTACTGACTCTAGCGAATTCTCTCGTTTTGATAGTACCCACTTATTATTAAGTTAATTAAACAAATACCTCTACTTCTCGGTAGTTGCCTAAATAACAAATAATAATACTTTATAAGTGCCAGACACAAATATGTTTACATATGTTAAAACATTGCTTAATAATGCAGTATAATATTTAGTCAAATATAACGAGTATAAATAAAATAAGAAAATAGACAAATGGTTTATAACATCATGTCATATACCTAAAATATACATTCAAAATAACGAACACAGAACACAGAGTACAAGTTAAAATTATTGGTTGTAAAAAACATATTAAAATAAACTAAATAAATACTTCCTTGCAATCGACATTATAATTTATGCCTGAAATTATCCTAACTGCTCGTCTTTGAGTTCCAAACAAAGAATTCATTATAGGAAAACGGCCCCATGCTAAAATACAATAAACTAAGCTACTGTGAAACAATGCAAATTTTAAGACAATCTATATCTAACATATGTGCAAGACTCCCCAATAAGTAAGTGACTTTTGAGAGCCTATTACTAATTTCCTCACAGTATGTATGCCAATTTAATTTACTATCAAGGAAGATGCCTACATATTTAACTGTATTAATATTTATATCCTTAATCCGCTTAAGAGTGAATAGCATTTCCACTGTCTCATTTTTATTAAGGGTTGGCTTGTTACTGAAAAACCACTGAACAAGCAGTTTGCTATCAAATTTATTTAATCTATTTGACTCTTCAATAGCAGAGGATCTTCGAAAAAACCTTGTATCGTCAGTGAATAGGACAATCAAAGATTTCTGGGGGTATACTGATAGATTATTTATGTATATAAGAAATAACAAGGGTCCAAGAATAGACCCTTTTGGAACCCCGTTCCTAATTGCCAGTCTCTCAGATGATACCGATATCATCGGAACTAGTTGTAATTTAAGCATGAATTTAAAATTCACAGCTAAGGGAATGAAAACTATAGTAGTACAACTTACGCAGGATAACATCATACTAGAAGCAGTCAAAGGCTTTATTCAGGTCTAAACAGACTGCAGTTGTTCAATTACCATTGTCAAATCCACTTAGGATGTCCTCTACTAAATTCATGACTGCACCATAAGTTGATCTTCCCCTGCGAATTCCGTACTGGTTGGTGTTAAGTAACTTATTAACCTCTAGATATGCCATAATTTGATCAAATAATACCCTTTCCAAATATTTAGATACAATTGGTAAAAGTGAATTTGGGCTGTAATTGTTTTTATTTATTTTATCATCTTTCTTGAAAACAGGAACAACACGAGCACACTTAAGAAAATCAGGAAATCCTCCCTCTCGTATGCAGTTAATTAAAATTGTTAATGATATTACTACAATGTTGACAACACTTTTAAGTAAAGCTATGGTAACCATATTTCCTTTTTTGAGTAAGACAATTTATTTATTATTTCTCTTACTTGATTAAAGTAACTTCTTTAAACTTAAAAGACGTACTTGTTGGTATTAAAAGTGGCAGAATTAGTGTTTTTCTTGCGAACATTTATTTAGATTGTTTAAAGTTTTGAATACAATTTTATTATTACTTAAGATCTGCATTACTCCACCATGTAAGAATCTTTTACGTGAATACTTTGAAGCGATAGTTAATCTAGAAGTAGATAAAGACATAGCTTTATTTTCCATAAGTCAATGCTCCGATAGACAAGCCACAGAAATGTTATTATTTTCAAGTAAATATGCTTCGAATTCGTTTATTTTGTTACGCAAACTTTGAATGTTTTCAAACAGAATTGATATTGACTTTGGTTTTGATAAAATTAGATTTTTAGCGATGTTCCTTGGTATAACTTGCCCGTTTAAGAATATAATGGGACAATACAACTCCCGATGGCCAATGAGCTGAATTAGTTAATTTATCATGGTGCACAGAATCCGCACCAATTTTAAAATCTGAGTGAGAATTGCCCAATTTAATTGTTTGTCTTAATGTTATGTGTAGATTTTAGATTTTTAGATTGAGATGCCCCAACCTTTCCACCTATAATATGTTTATTACGTTCTTTATGGCTCTTCTTTTCGGTGTTTTATTTATTATATATTAATTACACATGAAACATCAGCATTAATTTGTTTAGAAGAATTTGGAATACGTCTTACTGTTGCAGATAACTAATTTATCACTAAATTTGGTAAGTGTTGACTTTTCTCCCCGTGGCCAGATGCCGCTGTTCGTTAACTTGCTGTTAAAGTGACTTTATTTTTGCTTTCCATTTGATGCAATACATTTTTTAGAAAGTTTCCTGTAGCAACAGTTTTTTATTAGGTTAGAATAGTACTAACCTCAAAATTTCAGGATCCTCATCACTTGCATTGAACTTGCAATTATGGCTCTTTATACATTTTGGATGACACGATTTATTACACTTGTCACAGATACTGCCTCGTCTTATAGTTTTTCCGTAGGTACCTGTGCACGGTAAACTATCTTCAGCCATGCAATGTTTATTTACGTTTTCAGTAAATTCTACAACTCAAAAGGAACTATCCAAAATGTGTAATGTCATCAAGTCAAGTATTTTTGGAGTGCTAGAAGCTAATACTAAATGCTATTAAATTTAACGATTTATCAATATTACGTGTCAAAGAAAGGTCAAGTTCTGAATCACTAATTTAATGGTGGAGCTAGGGTATTTGCAACTTCGTCTATTAGTTCCGAGTAATGGCTGAGTTTATGTTAGAACAAAACATCATCCATGATAGTCTAGACTTTTCCTTGAACTTTCATTTACTAGAACCCACTTTTTATATGAGATAAAGTTATTATACGGAAGATTGAGTTATATTCTCGGAAACATATTTGTCGGTGTTTGGTTAACTCATGGCTTTGCTATCACATCAAACGAGGAATCTGTTACAGCGTATAGTTTTATCTTTGCGTTCTATTCTAAACTCTGTAGCTTTAGTAAAACATACTATAATTTAAATTTGGGTTATTGCAAGAGACTTCAAGCCCTTAGTTTGTTACTATTTGGAATTTTGACCAATCGGCATTAGTTTCATTCTAACCTATCTTGTCTATATAATTCTTATCGCTGATTAAGGATCAGTAAAAGATAACAGTAAATTCAGTTATAACAAACAAGAAACCCAGGATATCAGTAAAAACACACCAAATACATTTTGTAGCTAGGTTACAAGGAACTAGTGTTAATAAAATCATTAATTAAAATTATTTATAGTGTTAACGAAGTCTGAGCTCTCGCTATCGCAAAAGCTGTAACTCCACGGCGATTGGTGATAATTAAAATCGCCAGAGTATTGAGTTTCTAGGCATATTGGAAAACAGGATTCTTCACTCAGATTTTTACATTAGGCGGTCTATATATATTGAGTAAATTAATATCTTATTTATTTAATAAGAAACTAACTCCCAGGACTTCCATTTAATTATTTGTATTATATGGCACATCTATTTCCTTTTAAGAAAAAAGTTGGCATTAATGGAAACGTTATTCATTATAAAGTACATAAAGCATTGTTTGATAGAAATTATAGAGCGATAGTTCCACTGAACAATTTTAATACTATTGTGATTCGCCACTTCTACTACAATTTAAGAGGTTATGTTTTTAAGCAATAGATGTGATGATGGTTTTAATATTAATGTAGTATTTAAACCAACTAATTCAATTTGTAATTCCATTTTTAAATCCAAATCCTCGATAGATAAATTATACAGATCGGGCATTTATAAGTTAAGGTGCGAAAATTGTGAACGAATTTACGTAGTTCAATCTTCAAAATCACCTAATCGTCCGCATCTTTTAATGAAGATGTACTCGAGATAATCTACTTTGCAGAAAAAGGCATTAAAATGTTTTTGTTTTACTCGATTTTTAGAAATTAATAAAGAGTAATGCGAAAATTCCAATAATAAATTCCCAAGTAGACCTAGAATTCTCCTCCTTATTTCACTCTGTAAAAATATGTGCTTTATTTTATATTAATTTACTTTAATTTTTAAAATGATCAATTAATGATTAAAACTTAAGTCACTTAAATAAGAGGTATGATATGAACAAAGAAAATGTTTTATTTAAATATTCTGTATCATTTGCATTAATATCACTTTATTCTTTGTATGTTAACGTGTGCTATATACAAATTGAAGCAATTTACATATTACAAAACAATCCATCATTTCTGCACTTTTCAAATGCATGCTGCAATTTACTACATTTTGTCGCTTGTTAAATAAATTGGTTCTAAAGTACGATCGCTTGGAATAAAGAGAATATTAATACAAGTTCATGAAGATAAAAATAACTACTGTAATATTCTGAATGTATTAATATTTTAAATTAGTTGCATTGAATAAATTTGTTAATAGCAACCCATAATTGCCTTGAATGTTGATCACGTGGCAGTCAGTTTTAATATTTTCTGGAATCTGACCAGAATCAATGTCCCCCCTAATTCGGATCGCGAGACAGGCCAAGGATCAGTTTCCTCTATTATCTGACCCTTGGCTCATGTCCGGAGTAGGATATCGCAGCATAGGATATTATTACATAAGCCATACCGACATTTTAATTGCCTATTAAATGTGCGCCGTTAATGAAGTCAACTACACTTATTATAATCATTAATTAAGAACGGATTCTGTATAATGTTACTTTTAAACGAGATCGAGTGCACTGATAAAACACCCATTAGCCTTTTGCCCTGTTCAAAGAGACTTGGATTAAATGCAACTGAGATATATTTTGTGAATGAGAAAATAACAGCAACTTAAAAATGTGACCATCAAATAAATAATTGCGAACGCTTTCACTTTGTGATACTTTTGGATAATTCAAAATAAATAAAACATTTAATACCAACAACGGCAATTCTTATATTTATTTTTAATAAAAAAATGATTAATTCGAAGAGATAATCTTCTTTTAATATAAATATGAGTTATTTTCTAATTTCATAGACATTTGACAATCTATGCACGCATGATTATTTAAATTTCTTTTAAATCAAAAAATGTCAACATAAAAGTAAAATTTGAGCAAAACAAAAATGAGCTTCGGGCAACCACTTACATCTCGTTTGCGAAATTTTACCAAAATCTTTTCTGATAATTTGTATAAGTATAAAATAAATCAAAATATTTAGCGGATTCTAAAATATAGCAAATACGGACACACAAATAAGGAAATATATTTGGTTTATTTTTGAATAAGCTCTCATTATTAATTTTCATTTTTTACAATCTTTGGTTTGATTTTCAAGATAAACTCGTTGGTATACATTTGGGTATTCAAAAATTTAAATTTAAATTTATTAAGGCTTTTGAATTGTCTTCGGTTTATGATACTTAAAAAAATTGTTTTTTGGTCTCTCCGATTTTATTTTTATTATTAATATTTATTTCACGACTGAAACTACAAAAGTGATCTCTAAATCAAATCGTGCAAACAAATAAACGACCTGCATGGTAAATATTTCTCGCAACAGATAAAAAAACTCAGCAAGTACCGCTTTTATTCAAAAGATCACAGACCCTAAGACAAATACACAGTGACGGACGATATTGACATTACTAACATCGTTGCAACCTACTTCAAACATTCGTACATAATGAGAGATATATAAATTCATTGATAATGTAAACTCATGATATATCTCTTTTTCAAACCACCCAAACACCTCTTTTCAACAAACATCCACAACTATATCTTAAACTTATTAATTACATATACTCTACCGAAGTTTTGCCATCGGAGTGGAAGCGGAGTATTATTACCAGTTTACCTAAACTCCGTAAGGAGCACCTAAATCCTAGCAATTAGCGCCTTATCATTCATTTCCCAGTTGTTGGAAAATTATTCAAAACTAATAAAAAATATACTCATGACCTGCATAGCTCAACTAATCCCTCCTTACTAGTTTGTATTCCTTGAACACCGCTCCACAACTCTACCTTTATCTATTCTCACATCTAACTATCAAATACTAAGCCTTGAAAGTCGTACATGTGCCATATTGTTTATAGACACTTAAAAAGCATTTGATTCCGTTTGGCACCAGGGCTTGCTACCCAAGTGCAATTTCCTCAATATAGTTAACTCCACATCTAGGAAACCCCTTGGACATAAAATATTTGGTCTCCTGGTATTTTTCGAATATAGTTTCTATGATTGCCAGTGTTGGTTTTATATTAGAATTGTTTTTTAATGTTTTCTTGCATTATTAGTCCTAAATTTTTAACCTAATTTATGCATATTTTGTAATGGTTACTTTGATACTGATTGTTAGTTTTGTTAATTGGTTTCTGTGTGCAAATATTTTAAATTCTGTTTTGGTTTAATTTATTATTATAGTACCAGGTTTCTAGTTGTTCTAGTATGTATCGATCTTTGCCTGTAAGGCAGATATCCTTATTCCGCTTTTAGTATTTGACTTTCTATACCCTTTATCTTTTTTTTGTGTTCTTTACCTCGTATACCAAATGTCTCCACTTCTGAATGCCTTTTTCATAGTTCAAATTTTCTAGAAATAATGGAATATTTACAAATATTGTATTATTTTCAGAAAATAAATCGGCAAAAATCTATTTTTTCTATAATACTATTATCAGTTGGTGATGAAGAGGGATGATGTTTCTTTTTATTTATTTATTAATAAAGAAGAAACTTGTTTTAAATTGCATGTAGAATTTAGAATTTATAATTCTTCATTGCGTATTAACATACAACTGTATTTACACATGTCAAAATACAAAAATAATAAAATGCAATAAAATTAATAGCTAAAACTAAACACATTATACTAAAAATTGGATTACAATTACAGATCTGCTAGGGTAATATTATAATTTAAATACTTCTTTATATTATAGAAATATTTTTGCACTAAAAATATTTTTATATTCACTTTAGAAATCTTGAAGTTGCTCATATTTAACGTAATTTTATTGTAAAATTTATATGCCAGGTAATTTGGACCACTTATTGATCAACTTATTCTGAAATTACTAATTTTTGTTATACTTATTCCTCGTACAGTGAGAATGGTTATCGCAATGTTTCCTTAGTCTTAATATCCTCTAATATTATATTATGCGACAATATATACACATACAGGGTAATAATAGTATTCGTAATTTGACAAAAGAGTGCTTGCAATCTTCTCTGCATTTAGAATTGTCATTAATTCTAATTGCTCTTCTCTGGAAAGCGAAAATTCTCTTTGGACCCGAAGAATGCCCCCGTAAAAGTAGATCGTAAGAAATTTCGCAGTGGCATAAAGCAATGTAAGCAGTTCTCATCACATATTTTGAAACTTCATTTGATATCATTGGTAATGCAAATATATTTGAACCTTTTTGTTTAGCCAGGTAGTTGGTGTGTGTTGATAATTTTGTGTTTTTACAGAGAAAATAGGCTGTTTAGTTTTTTCCTGACTTAATGATGATTTATTCAGTTCAAACTAACTTTTAGCGTTTGATTCTGAGTTTGCCGTTTTCCTGAATACTTCATCAAATATCATATCATTACATGAGAACGTGGTATCATCAGCAAATAAGATTTCCAAAACAATTCTTATTATTGTTGATAAGTCATTGATATATGTAATAAATAAGAGAGGTCCATAAATGGATCCTTGAGGTACATCTATTTTAATGTTTAATATTGATGACGGGTTTCCCTTATATTCAACTATTTATGATCTATTTGTGAGTATCGAAGGCCTTACTTAAATCACAGAAATGCATTACACTAAACGTTTCTTTCTCAAAACACATAGTGTGTGTTCAACTAATTGTTGTAACGCACCTATTGTGTCACGTTTTTGCCTAAATCCAAATTGAGGTTCGGTAAATAAAGTATTTATCGTGAAAAATTTATAGATTTGCATTGTCATTAATTTTTCTTAGATATAACTGGTAGACTTGCAATAGGCCTATGATCCTTTATATCGTTAAAGTTATTTTTTTTCAGTGGGACTTATTTTCGCTATTTTAGGCTATCTGGAAAATAGTGGTCTTGAAGGCAGATTGTTAAAGAAAGTTATATGAAGTAAATAATTTATTTGATTATTTCTATATTGACTAAAGTAAAAAAATTACAGTATTTTTAACATCTTCTTTACTGACGTTATAAAAATTAAATGGTTCACTTGGTTCGGATATTTCCGCTATTGTACAAAGAATTGACTGAATTCATCAGGTGATGCAAGACAGTCAGATTGTCTAGTTTGTTTATTTATCCGTTTTGTGTTAATTACTTGCCAAATTGTCTTAACGGGATTTATTGCACTTTGTGTTATGTGTTATTTTTTACCTTTTTTTGCTCTTTTTATTGCCATTTTGTAGTTTGACGGGATTTCTTTCCTAACTAACTGTACGTATGATGTTGGATGCAATTTGTATACATCATTAATAAATTGTAGTTGTAACCATATATAATTGAGTTATGCAATAAACCATTTCATATTTAAATCACATTGTCTAGTTTTCATTCTTTTAGTGGAAAACTTATATCAAATGCATCTACAATGTTTTGAATAAATGTTGAAAAATTTACTCTTACATTTGTTTCAAATGAATATAGGTAATTCCAGCGTAATTGTCCAATCATTGTTTTGAATCTGAGTCTATTTATATCTGATCTTATCCCTATTTACGTTTTATTGCACGTGGTAGCAGAAAAACATGGTTCAATTATTTCGGAGCTAAGAGAAATGTATTTTTGTTTAAATTGGTTGCTTGAGTTACGTGAAGATCAAATTAATTTGACAAATAAAGCACTAATAACCTTTCTTCACAATTTTATTTGATTTACCAAATGTACATTTCGGACACAAAGTGACCATTATCACTAGTGTCAATCCATTGGTAATGGTCACTTTGTGTCCGAAATGTACATTTGGTAAATCAAATAAAATTGTGAAGAGACGTTATTAGTGCTTTATTTGTCAAATTTATTTTTGTTTATTGAGAAATATATAATCTAAACAAAGGTACCTGTGAGATATGCCATTAATTAGTTCTAAATGATGTAAATAAGTCATTAATTACAATTGAATTGTTCTCTTCTTCAACGTCAAAATGCACATTGAAATCGCCGCATTGTATCTCTTGCTTTGTTACTGTATTCGTTAATATATTACCCATTTTTGTTAAAAAGTGGATTCTTCATTCATGCTCCGCATTGTATCTGCTGCACAATATGGTTTTGTTAGAATTACTACGCATCTGTGTTGTTTAGTTGATCTTGAGAAATAACTATTGGTGAGGTAACAACTAATTAACAGGTTTTTACTTCTATTGCCTTTAGCTAGTGCTTCGTTAAAAATATTATTTTTAGATCAACAACATCCAAGAAAACTTCCATTTCATTTATTTTGTTTCGTATTGACTGAATTTTTGTATAGAATATTTTCATTTTAGTATTACAAGAATCTGATTTGTGTATTCCATTGGTACTGAAATTTTATACGACGCATAGTCTTATGGGTGTTTTTAGTTTAGTTGTTCTTTTATTCCAGCCTTATTGAAATATTTTGTTTTGTCCGATTGCAGTCTGTAAACGTGATAATGATGGAACTTTATTGCTCCATTGAGTGTTTTAGTTTTCGCAGTACCGTAAATTGATTTACGTTGTGTTGTCTTCCGTTTCCGTACTTCCGTCCAGGCTTCTTTCTTTGATTCTGAGTGTTTACTAAATTTTCGGGTTAAATTTTCATTCCATCCTGTATTGGTGTTATATATTGTCACCTTTTCTGTATTAGCTTGGGTGTTGTTTATGCAATCTATTGCATCGGAGAAATACAGTTATAACTGTATTTCTTGAGAGTTGGTGTTGGAAATGGTGTTTTGGTCTCCTTGGCACTACAATATAAAATTTTGACAGTGACAACACATGTCATTAAAATGGTCCAATAAATGACTAAAATATGCTTTTTCAAGCATTAAAAATATAAAACGATACTACATATGGTTTTCTGAAGCAGTATAGATGGTATATCATTATGGGTTTGAGTGGAAGATCCTTCGATGAAGAGAACTCCGCCTGTCCTCCTTTTGACTAAAATTTTAAGTACTTTATTTTAATATGTTATACCATAAATGTTATGTTATTTTGTTAAAAAGGAGTACAAAGATGCTAATAAATAAATAAATAAATAAATAACACTTTATGAGTATTTACTTCTTTTCTATTTTCATGTAAACTTGGTTTGTTTATATTTTTCACGCTTTTAATTAATTTATTGGTCAGGTTAACTATTAATTGATTTTTATGTTTTAGTTCCTCACCCTGCATATGCACCCTTTTCTTAAGTTCCTTAACTTCATACTTTAGATAAATCAGTACTTGCAAATGTATCCCTTGCTTCTTACATTTGGAGCATGCCATAATTTTATATTTTTCTTCGCGTTTGATGCAGTTCCGGTAATAAAATACTTCACACACAATGTATATTTGTTCTTCATTACTTATGTGCCCTTGGCAATAACCACGCAAGTGATCAATATCACTAATCATTGAATCAGAGTTATTTAATTTGCTCACATTCGCAGAACAGCCGATTTTACTGGCCGCCATTTTTAATTTTTTTAAATTTATTATATATTATATATTATTTGATAACAAGTGAAAATCTAGTTGACTTAATAGGTACGGGCAATCAATACAACCATTTAATAATTGATGTAAGATACATTAATCGGAAAACGATTTACGATCTACAAAGCTATCAATTTTCAAATTAATCTTAATATCATAAAAAAAATAATTTTCCACGCCAGCTTTGAGTCTGTACTAAGATTCGGAATAATATTTTGGGGGAATAGTGGACATATGGAAAAAAATATTGTTACACAAAAACGCTTTATACAAATTATGTATGGTTTGTCATACAGAGAGTCATGCAGGGGCATTTTTAAACAAAATAATATACTGACAATATATTCACTATTTAATATGAATGCTTAAAATTTGTATTTATGCATAAATATTTATTCATAACGAGCAAGAATCATACATACAGTACAAGAAACACAGATATCACATATCCAGTTCACAAATTGACGCTTACCGAGCAAAATGCTTCATATAGATGCAAAAAAAATTTACAACAAATTACCAAATAAAATTCGAGAATTAAACTCTTTTGGGCAATATAAGAAAGCCGTGTATAAGTTACTTTTGAACGCAGAACTGTACTCTATAAATGAATATTTCGACCTTAAATTTTTAATTAATTTTAAGTTATAATCTAGTTTCAATTCCTTTAAGTTTATTTTTATTATTGTTATTCGACACAATTTTATTTATGTTTCCATTTGCATTGTTGTTTTTGTTAACATTTTTTTGAATTAAAGTTCAGTTATTATTATTATTATTGACTTATGATTATAACTTATTTTATACTTTAGGGTTTTTGGATATTTATTTCTGAAATGCTTCTACCAAATGATATATAACAACACTCTCACAATTATTCAAAAACGATTGATAAATATTATAGCATTTACAGATTTCATCGAGGTCATTCTAAATCAGTCTGCAATCATTATTAGAGCTTACGGCTATGAACAACTTAAGATTAACCGCATATATTAAAAAGTTACAATGTGCAATTGCATATCTGAAATCATAAATGAATTGCAGGAATAAGATGGGATCACAACGAGAGCCTTGTATTACTCCTAAATTCAACAAGATAAGCTCAAATATATAATTGTTAATACAGATTTTTTTGAATTAGATTTTACAAAAACGATTCAATACATGATTGCGTCAATTTTTTGATGCGCAATGCGTTTTGTTTGTATAAAAAAGCATAATCATATACCCTATTAAATGCTTTTGAGGAATTCGTGTAAATTGCTTCAACCTGCAGGTCCTTATCAAAAGTATTTACAGTACCCGGTCGTTGTATCGAAATAATATAACTGATTTTACATTTACACAGAATTGCAACTAATAAATATGTGTGCATAACAAATAAATGCAATTCTATAGAAGGCAGCTGGGAATACTATCAATACCCGGAGATTTGCTAAACTTAAGAGTTGAAAACTCATTAAATACCTCTTCCTTTGTAATCACGAGTTATTTCTCTCGGCATTTAAATATACAAATTAAATATTGAAATTTTAGGGCGGTGCTTTAGTACAGGGAGTAGTTGTTTTAACTGTTAGCTGGAGTTTTTACAGTAAAATGTAAAACATAAGTGCAGAAATGCTCATAAAGAAAATTTATTTTTCTCACTATTAATTATTATTACAACAAAATTACCTTTCATTTACTTACCAGATTTAGATTTCACCATTTTAGTAGATTCCGGTGCAACAAATTCTGTAATAAATTCGAAACCCGCTTGCGAAAAATTCTCACAATATTTTTATGAAAAACCATTTACTGATTCTGGTTTAGGAAATCAAATTAATTGTAAAGATAATTTAAAATTACCAATTCTTCGTGAATTAGGTATATCATCCGATATACACTTACACGTAATTGAATGGCAAAAAAATTCCACGCTCTAATAGGTAGCTCTGATTTAGAAAAATTAATGCGACTATAAACTATAAGACTAATATTTTAGAACTGAATGGTATCGAAATTCCCTTTTATTTAGAACTCAATAAAGAAACCATCTCTCCGCAGAAAATTAACAGAAAAAATTATGTAAAGATTCCTGTTACACTAAATAACGGTGAAGTTATTATTCCACCAACAAAATTATCTGAAGAATATTTTATCCCAGAGTGCCTTGCTGTTTCCAAAAATGGATTTTGCATGTTACCTTCAGATGAGACATTAGAAGTAAATTTAAACTGTAATGAACGTATAGACGTCATCCCTTTTTTAAATCACAAAATTAATGAACCCCCTAAGACCCAAAACCAACAAATCAACATTTCAAAATTAATAAGAAAACAACACCTAAATTTAGAAGAAAAACGCGAGATTACTCGAATTTGTAAACAATTTCCCAATATATATTTTATAACGAAAATTGCAATTTGACGTTAAGTAACGCAGTTAAAGACGAAATACGAACTAAGACAGACGAACCAATTTATGTAAAATCTTTTAGACACCTTCACGGTATGAAACAAGAAATTGATAATCAAATTCAAAAACTATTAAATGATAAAATAATTAGACCCTTCATTTCGCCCTACGGTGCACCCGTATGGATTGTTCCGAAAAAGGCGGATGCCTCCGGGAAGAAAAAATTTAGAATGGTAATAGATTATTGAAAGCTGAACGAAAATACAATAGAAGATAAATCCCCCTGCCATGTATTGAAGAAATATTAGATAATTTGGGCAAGTGTACCTACTTTACAACCCTTGACTTAGCCCAAGGTTTCCACCAAATTGAGATGCATCCCAACTCAATTAAAAAGACCGCATTTTCTGTAAATCAAGGACATTACGAATATCTATGAATGCCCTTCTATCTAAAGAATGCTCCTAGCACATTTCAACGTGTTATGGACAACGTCCTTCGAGAATTCTTACATGTATTTTGTTTTATCTACATATATGATATCGTCATATTTTCAAAATCCCTACAAGATCACATTAATCATCTTAAATAAATTTTCTGCAAAATGAGAGAATTTAATCTAAAAATACAACTCGATAAGTGTGAATTTTTAAGAAAGGAAGTATCCTTTTTGGGATATCCCACCAAATGGTATTAAACCTAACCCATCAAAAACAAAAGCTGTAACAAACTACCCATTACCAAAAACGATCAAAGAAATCAAGTCATTCTTAGGATTAACAGGGTATTACCGAAAATTTAACTGTAATTATTCCAAAGTCGTATCCCCATTAACTAAATGTTTGAAAAAAGGTTCCAAAATCAATATTTTAGATCCAGAATATATTCAAGCTTTTGAATTATGCAAAGAACTATTTTGTAATGCACCTATTTTTGCATATCCTGACTTTAATAAACAATTTAAATTAACGACCGATGCCTCAAATGTATCAATAGGAGGAGTTTTGTCTCAATTAAACCGACCAATTGCTTATTACTCTAGAACTCTAAATTCCGCCGAAAAAAATTACTCAACAATCGAAAGAGAACTCTTAGCAATTGTAGACTTAACCAAACACTTTAGACCTTATCTTTTTGGATAAAAATTCATTATCGAAACCGATCACAACCCTCTAGTTTAGCTTTATAAAATTAAAGAACCCAATTCGAAGCTTGTACAATGGAAGTTAAAGTTAGAAGAGTTCGATTTTACAATAATTTACAAAAAAGGTAAAGAAAATCAAGTAGCAGACGCTCTATCTAGAATAGAGATCCATAATACTGAAGACGATAACGAATCCGTAATCGCAAACGTCAATTAATTACCCGCTATTAACGACGAAGACATTGAACGTATTATCAATTCCCAAGTAGAAAACCTAAATGAATATTCAGAAATACTCGAAAATTTAGAATCATCATTAACTGAAAAAAGTGGTACTGTACATTCAACCGACGGTGATAACGGCAAAACAATTCCAATTTCAAAACAATCTTTAAATATATTTTCTAATCGTATCATTTTTGATATAGGCGAAAACTACAAAAATCGCTTTACCAAACCATTTAGTAAAAATAACTACAGAGTAACTATCACGGCAAATTCAATTAATCAAGATCGTTTGACATTCATGAAAGAAACCATAAAACCAAATTCAAACTATGCAATTTATTTCGTTGATAAACAACGACCATTCGAAAATCTTTGTAAAAATAATTTTAATGATACTGTTAAATTCTTCATTTGCAACAAAAGCTCTATCGACGTTATGAACGGCGAACAACAAAAGGATATTGTTATGGAATACCACGATTCAAATCACAATGGCATAGCTGAGTCTTACAATCATTTAAAAGAAAAATACTTCTGGTAAAACATGAAGCAAACTATAACAGATGTAATAAATAAATGCGAAGTCTGTTTACAATTAAAGTATGAAAGACACTCATATAAATTGAAATGTTCAGGACCATTATTAGCCAAAAGAACATTAGAAGTTTTACACATAGACACGTTTTCTTTCCAAAATTCTAAATTTCTTACGATCATCGATTTATTCTCACGATACGGACAAGCGTATTGGATAAAAAATGGTACCAGCTTAACAGTTTTAAACAAATTAAGACATTACATCTCTCACCATAATATTCCACAAAGAATAGTATGTGATGAGGGGCGCGAATTTCAAAACAATACTTTCAAAGAATTTTGTAAAATGAATAAAATAGAACTTCACTTTACGACAGTAAATAATCCAAGTTCCAATTCTCCCGTAGAAAGATTTCATTCAACCATATTAGAAAAATTAAGAATTTTAAAACTTAAAAACCCTAACGAAATTTCGTCAAATTTAATGATTTCGACAGTTTCAATTTATAATCAATCAATTCATTCATCTACCGGATTTTCACCCTTCTATTTACCATACGGTCCTTACGAAAGAAATCTAGAATTCGATCTAGATATGACTGTTTATGAACAATATAACGAAAAGAGAAAACAAGAAAATTTACCATTTTACGATCAAGTGTACCAAAAGAATAAACAATTAGCACAAAACATTTTAGAAAAACGTAACGAAACCCGTGGTGATCTACCTAATGTAGAAAATCGCGATGTTTACGTAAACCGAAACAAGCCTAGCAAAGTTGACCCCAAATACAAAAAAGTAACAGTTGAAAAAATAAGAATCGAATAAAATCTTTGGAAAAACTCAAAAATGTTTTCTCATGTTCAAAAACTGAAACGGTTAAGAAAATCATCTTCTTTACAGATTCCTAATCCGAAGTTCACCAAAACCAGGCCCTTCAGGTCAAACCGATTGATAACAACTATTTTCAAGAACATATCGGACCAGTGAAAATTTTTGATCATTACCATAATTTTCTATTTTTTATAAACACAACACAATTAGAAGTAGGATTTGAGCAACTAGTAGCAAACGCTGAAACCTTACAAAACGAAGCCTCTATCGATAAACTAACTCTTGAAATTCATAAACAACTTTTATCAAACTGTAAAGAAATCAAATTGTTATTAAGAAAATTCAATTATAAATCTAAAAGAGCATTGGTTAGCATTCTAGGGAAGCAATCAAATTCATTATCGGAAATCTTCATGAAGACGACCTACATAATATTAATAACAATTTACAAAAATTACATAAACAACCAAAATTCTGAACTAGAGCAAATAAATAAATTAACTACTTTTGCAAATCGCTTATCAAAAAGATATTCTTCTGACTTTTAAATGAAATTTTAATGTCAAATATAAATAAAACAAAACTCTTTCTTGAAAATCTAAAATTCATTGAAGACACCAGAACCCTCTTACAAAATGAGGTATATCAATCAGAACGTTTATTAAAAACATTACAAATGCTTGAAAGAGCAATCAGTCTGGCATAAAAACAAATACCTGATTTAGAATTATTAAATGTCGATGAACTTTTAAACGTCCAAAATTACTTATTAAAAATCTACAATCCAACGCAATTATTGCCTATTGACAACACTCATTTAATAAAAATTCTAGAATTATCAAAATTAATTGCAATAGGAACAGATAAATCAATTACATTTTTACTCAAAATACCCATCCTAAAACCATTCTCTGCAAATTATTCCCAAATTTATCCTATACCTAATTACCAAAATATTGCAATTATTCCACCAAAATAATTTTTAATCGAAATCAATGATTTAAATTACTGGACCAATGAGGACTGCCAAACATTCCATACCATTACCGTATGTCTACAACAAGCGGAACTAGAAGACTGTACCCCATCGAACATTAGCAAGTGCCAAACGACACAAATTGTTAATGACTATCAAATTGTCTCTGTGTTACGAAATAGACAATTGTTGACCCTAATGAAGAAGAAACACGAAATAATTGAAGATTATCACGGACAGCTAAATAGAAAATGGATCCAAGGAACAAATAGGTCTGGGTTTATTATTCACGTGATTCTTCTTTAGTCTGACAACTTTTTAAGGGGAAATATCAAGTTCACAAGGTTCTAAAATCTGTTTAACACTATTTAAATCATCGTTAATTTTATTAGATATATTGGTGGCTATGCATTCTGGGAAATTAAAAAGTAAAACATTAAACCTTTTGCATCTATCCTACAACATTTTCAAAATTATATTGAGTCTTTATTGTAAAATTCATACATTCTCCGTGGCGATCAGTGTGTCATCGTTCTAATTTTTCAATTCCGGATTCTAATTTATCAATGCGAAGAATAAAGATGTTCAATGTATGGCGAATTTCATCACTGAATTTATTAAATTTTTCATCCAGAGGGTTACTTAGGGTACAAGTATAATTTCTTCTACTAAATTTGAGTTATAATTTAAGAACTTACTATAAAACGGATTGGCTTTAGTATTGTTTATGCAATATATTTCAATTTCCTTTAAACCCGTGCATCTAATGTTCGTGCATTCTTAGTTTCAAAATATTGAGAAATGTGAAGAAACGAATAGGTAATAAGTATTAACATATATGATTATTTATAAACGTGAACATTACTCACTGTAAACCCAATGAAAACAGACACCAGCCGTCATTCACTAAATTGTAGTCACCAATAAAACTAAATTCATTTAATCTACATATTTCTTTAGGACAAATTCACTTATAAACTTCTGAATGTAAATTAAAATCCCTAAAGTTTTTGATGATAACAGCATTTTTTTAATTACTTATAAGACAAAGCTATATTTGTTAGATTTTATTCTATAAACAAATACATATTTTATGTTTAAATTTATAATTTTTTTCTAAATAACTTTGCATCTATCCTTAGTAAATATATGCTTTAAACGGTTTTCATGTTACAAAAATAGAACACGTTTATAGAACGTCACTTTAAATGAACAAAAATTGCTTAACGTAATAAAAAAAATGTTCCCTTACACAATTTAAACTCGAGGCGAATCGCCCCTTCCAGCGATTTAGATCGCTTTGAAGTCGTTGACTGAAATAATTCTCTGTAGGAACAAGCTCACTAATAACATACAGAAATACAATAAATATATGAACAAAGGAACATGTGATCACGATCAGTACTAATTAAACATACATAATTGTAATTAAAATGTAAAAAAGTCATTAATTAAGAGACACAACAAATAAAAATTAATAAAATTAGAAATACTCTGACCATATCAGTAATATTTACGACCCTTCAGTCAATGCTATAAACTATATTGTAAAAATGAGACTATTTTTAATGAATGATACAAACAAAAACTTTTAACTTAAAAAAAACACAAATTAAACTTTGTTTTTATATCACACACTTTTAAGATTTAAATAAAGCAAAGTTTAATTTGTGTTATTTAAACTTATAAAATATGTATCACAAAGTGAAAGCCTACAAAATACTACAACCACGTATTTAAAAACTTTTAAATTAATTTCTAAACTACTTTTCGGTTTTCTGTAAAATTCACTCAACAAAACAAAAACTTTTGAGTCTCACATAATTAGTTTAATATTCTACTTCTTTAACTTATGATATTGTTATAGAAAAAGTAATTTTAAGATTCTGATTAAAACACTGCTCTAGCTTACGATAATATTTCTCTTTCATCAGTCCGTTAATTGAGCATAGAATGAATTATAACCCGGCGTGACATTAAATATTCCCTTCATACGTATATTTAAAATTCTCTCATAAAAGATAGTTTCACGTGAAAAATACATAAAACTCGGGGCAAACTTAAATTAATAAATGAATGTCTCGGTTGATGCTGATAAATAGCTCACGTACTTAGCGTCTGAATAAATTGCATTCCGCATCGGGGGAACTTATTCGAAACGAAAGATTTTGTACTTAAATGCGATATGAATTACAAATGCACGAGGGAAACTCCCTTGGGCGAACCTAATAGGCCGGGAAAACGGTGGGAAATGAAACCCGACGCCCAGTTAACAAACGACTCGAACATGAATTATTTTCACGGTAATATACGCCCTAATTTAAATACTATTGAAACGCGAGCATCGCGAATTTCCAAAACAAATAATTGCGTTTACGCATGTAATTTCTGAAATTGAAATATATTGTTGCTAGCAACTGTATTAACTGACATATATTTTGTTGGATATTCAATTCGTAATGTTTGTTTATTGTTTATTTCACGTTTTATCACAGGTGAGATTTTTGTGTACAATTATTTTCAATTGCAATTTAAAAATATATATAGAGTAAACTTTTAGTCACAGTACAATAACTAATACAAAGCACTATAAAATGAGAACAACATATAGTGTGTAGTTTTAACAACTTCAAGAAACCTATGTTTAGTAAATGTACTAAAACATAATTCATTAGAAATGGATAATCGAATCCCTAATCAGAGCACTTGATTACATTGAAAAAAATGTATCTATGTTAATAGACATAGCAATAACTTATAAAAAAATAGTGATTGTGTAATGGGAATGTAATATCCAGACACGTGTTTTGCTGTATCACAGGACATCAGTGCATTAATAAAAATGTTCATTTCAATAGTCGTAAATAATCGAGAAAAGAATTTAATGCCATCTAAAGTAACATTTTTTATAAACCTTTTTGTAATAATACAGACAAAGGATATTGATATATTCTGCCATATAAACAATAAATCAACGTATAATTTGAATGACGAGAATCGTTAAAAAATATTATTTGAATCAGAAACAATACAACCTAAAATTAGACTTTTTATCATTAGAGTTACTCAGAATGTTTTATATCAATCCGCCATTTGTGTTGTTTAGAGTGACATGAAAAAGTCACACTGACCAAGAAATGAAAGTAAGTTTCGGTGCAAGTATTTTGTTTTACACATTTCGTGCATCGTTAAACTAAATTCGAATCTTAAAAATAAGGCACTATACAGAGTGTTTATTAAAAATATGGGAAAAAATCAAGAGGTTATGTTTTAGAATATTTTCTGATGATTTTTCGAAACCCGCCTTATTTCGAAGATACAAGACGAACACAATTTACGACAAAGCCATTTTGAATATTTTTAATGTAGTGGCAATAAAATTATTACGTACTACACTACCTAATACATTTTTTTAATACTTTGTTATCAATTAATAACATATTAAGAACGGCTTTTATCCACTAATGTTTATTTTACTCTGCATATCCACTTAAAGAAATATTCTAACAATTTATATAAGTTCAAGTAGTAGTTCAGATCCATTATACTATGACTATGATTATGACCATTTAGGCAATATATAATGCTTATAATTTATATTATTATATCTGTCTAATTTGTTAAGGCTGGGTGACGTTTGGTTGTTTTTCATTTTCTGCCTTCCATAGTTACAGTTTTGTTAGTGAAGTCCTTTAATAGTGTTGTTAACTAAAGAAAAATTTTCAAAGTCTAATAATAAATTTGAGGCATCTTAAAATGTGTCAGAGATATCGTTAGTGGTTATAAATCTATTACAATACCAAAATACCATAACAATGTTAAATTAGCCAATGACTTCAATACATTTTTTAATTAAATAGGTAATCAAATAACATCTTCAAGCAATATTCAACAGATGCATAAACCAATATTCCATTGAATCTTCAATCAATTTTCTAAAACCAACAATGGTAATAGAAATAATTGTCATCACACTTAGCATCTGAAATAATTCTAGCACAGGACTGGAGGAAATACCCACACACAATATTAAAAATGCTTAATTATGGAGGCGTTTACTTTGTGGTACATCTTGAATATAATGAAGGAAGAAAACAGGATCACTTTGTTTTACCACTTTTTATTTAACAAATTAAATGTGACTATAGTTGATAGTCGAAACTATAGATACATGTAATTTGTTAAATAAAAAGTGGTAAAACAAAGTGATCCTGTTTTCTTTCTTCATTAAAAATGCATTTATCATCATATAACACCAAACCTAAATGATACTATAAATACCTGCTTAGAAACAGGTGTATTCCCAAATAAATTAAAACAAACTATTCTGGTAACTAAATCTAAAAAAGGGGAATTACTTGGAAAATATTTTTTTCACAAAGAGTGTAATTTTTTCACAAAGCATGACCTAATACTTCTACTCAACATGGCTTCATAAAAGGTATATATACTGAAACAGTCTTGTTTTATTATACTAAATGGGTGCTAGAAAATATAAAAAATCATAACCTTACATGAGGAATCTTTTTAGTCATGTCAAAAGTTTTAACACAATTGAGAACATGTACATACTGTACCAATTTGGTATTCGTGGTATTGTGTATAATTTGATAAAATCTTACCTAGAGAGCAGAGTGCATTATTCTAAATTAACTCACATCAATGACGGATACTCTACTCCGAACCATTGCGAATAACTAAAGAGATTTCTCAAGGTAGCATCCTAGGCCCTTTATTATTCATCATGTATATAATAATAATAATCTGATAATAACAATAATCTCTATTCCATAGACTGTATAATAATATTACATATAGTATTATGAATTCACACTGGCTTGTTTTTTTTTTAATATATGTGTTTTATTATATTAAGTAATAATTTGTTGTTTGAAAACCAATTATGCAATCTAAGCATAACTTTATTGGACTTATGAGTTAATGCATTTTGATCAATATCACTCAATACTATTGACGTGTCATCTGCGTAAATAAATAATTCAGTAGGTATTATATTTACAATATTATTAATATATACAATGAATAAAACTGTCCCCAAAATGGATCATTGAGGGACACCAGTATGTACATTAGCGATTTTTGAGAATATAGTTTTACCATTATGTGAAATCCGTACAACTTGTCTTCCGTTTTTCAAATATTGGCTAAACAAATTTTGAGTTACGCCTCTAAAACCATATAGGTTTATCTTTTCAAGTAATATATCAATATCAACGCAGTCAAGTGATCTTGTTAGATATAAAAATAATCCAATTGGCTATTCACCTGCATCCAATATTTTACTATTTTACCATAAAATGAGTGACTCAATGTGATTGTAGATTTGCCCTTTAAAAATCCGTTATGGCTCTTAATTAGTATTTGATGCTTTTTAATAAATATAAGCATACGTTCTAACATGCAAAGTTCAAAAAAATTATGAAAAACTGAAGTAGCGACCTAAATCTGCGAGAGGACCTAGAAATCCATAAAGCAATAAAGCGCGGAAAAATCACGCTTAATAATTTCGAAGAAATATGGAACTCGCCTATTTCGGCTGCCTTTATTACCTGACCTTTAATCTGTATATATACCGGCAAACTGTTAATCTTTTATACATATCTTCTTGAGAATGACTTATAGTCGAAACTAGTCGCAGTAAAATAAATAACAAGTGAAATTATACCAAGTGTTTGAATTCAACAATCAAATTAATACAAAAATGTTTCACCACGCGTTAAGTGAGAAATTAATTCTTGACATATATAAATGATCTATTAACAAAATTGACACCATATTGCAAAATAGTTAATTACAGAGATGATACAAATAGACCTGTGATGGGTTGTACTTATCCAGATATAGTTAAGTTATACAATGACAGTATATCAAAACTGGAAACCAGATTTATTGAAAATAAACTAATTTTAAATACCACAAAAACCAAGTTTGTTCTATTAAAGTGAAATGAATCAGTAATAACTTACTTTACGTTCAATCAAATTGGTACGCAATAGATTACTTATACCCGACACTAATACTTATATAAGGAAAATTATTCTACTCTGCAAACATGGTGTCACATCTGAGGCATGGTCTGATATTTTGGGGCAGCAGTACAAACGTGATAAAGGCATTTACTGCTCAAAATTAAATATTAAATAAATTAAAATATAATGCAAGTTGACGACGTATTTCTAAGCCGGCAAACATATTAAAATCTATCAAGGTTATATAGAAATATAGAGAATTAGTCAAGGATGTATTTGTCTCCACCCGATAAATTACAAGTAGAGAGCAGTCCATAATGAAATGAAAAATATTGTAAATAGTAATAAAATAAAATCAGCTACTTATAGGTTACTCTGAAATATTGAACCTTTCTGTAGAGTGGATTATTTTTCTTTCAAGAATCGTTACTAGCATTTAATATATTTTTGACGTTTTGCATGTACAAATATATTAATATATGTTTGTAGTATAAAGTATAAATAAATATTTATTATTATTATTGTTTATAATGAGTGCAATATGAACATCGAAATTACTGACATTTATTTCATTTACGGACTGCTAATGGTAATTAATTACAAGATTATTGGATTTAGAGTCCTTGAAGGACTTAACCTTCAACGTCTTCATGAATGTGGCACTTTAAAACTAAGTGAAGGACCAGTAAAACCAATGACAGTAATATTGATAGAAGTAGAAGAGAATGTGCTGCACGCGGTAGAGGAAGGTTTAGGTAGTTCTATTCGAAAAATTGTAAATACTTTTAATGCAAGTAATAGAAACATTTAGGTTGGATTTGCGGAAGACGTAGTGGCGAGGTTTATCGCTACTTCAGTTTCTGGAGAATGTACCATGGCAACAAGAAACGCAGTGCATTTTATACGCGATGGTGCTTCAGTATATTTTAGCGTGGTTACTTGTGAGTTTGAAACAGTAACATACGGAGATCGCTGGATTGGTCGAGGTTGTGCACCTAACTCATGGCTCGATCTTCGGACTTAAACCGTTTGGATTATTTTGTATAGGGCTATCTAAAGTCATTAAATTACACTACTCCAGTGGGTGGAAAATGTAACTTGCGAAATAGAATAATTATTGGGTGTAACAAAATAAGAAACAATAATGGTATTTTTTGAAGAGTGTGCAGTCAATGAGGAGAAGCCCCGATTATTGCATCCTAGCTGCAGATTCTCAATTCTAACAGTCGTTGTATATTAATAACTTTTCCATGTAATTTCTGGTAATGAAAAGTTGTTATTTTTGAGAATTTTATTCAAAAATCACCAAAGGACAAAACCCATATCTTTTGATTTTTCACCGTGTGTTCAACAAACAACCTGTATATAAATAATTACACGGAATTAGGTTGTTGCCCCAGAAAACATTGACGCTGCTTGTGAACTTATATCGTAAGATCATCAAGTGGCTGATAGTGATATTGAGGCAAACTTATGTCTTTAAGACATAAAATCCAACAAAGCGTGTTCGCTCACTAAACTTCGAATCTAATAGTCACCTATATTTTAGGAAATATTTAGACATGTGGAAACCACACTTAGTACACTTTCAGATGGTTGATTCTAAATAATATCAAACCATTTGTTTGACAGACGTTTTTGAAACCAGAAGCTGAACCAGCACAATGCGAACTCTTACATAAGCAAACAAAAGACTTTTTGAAAAATTGAAAACTGTAATTGATTCTCCGTACAGCTCCGATTTGTTAAAATATGCACTGTCTATAATTTATTCATTAATATTTATTCATTTTTACATTTCAATTTCTTGTCAGGTAAACAAAATTAAGATACATACATTAAAAATTACAAAAAATTAGTTCTTCCCCTCAGCATCCTTTTGTTTCAGATGTTGAAATTCAATCTCAACAAAATATTTTTTACCAAATAGGTAATATATTGATTATTACTGGCATATTTATGTCCATTTTACATAAAACTATTTTAATTACTCTAGTATCTGTCAGTATGACATTTAATATCTAAGAACATCTAAAACTTAAATGAAATTTTGCTCTTTCTTTATGAAATTGAAATAAAACAACATAGTTGGGAGGGTTTCACATTTATTGTTGAACACTGCCACATGCTGATGAACCACTGTGTGGCGAAACATGTTGTAGTGTTGAACAATAAATGTGAAACCCTTCCAACTGTGTTGTTCTATTTCAATTTGTTATGGAGTTTCATCATGTATCCGCCTCGTCAATTCAATATCTTTCTTTATGTACTTACTAAATTTATTTTCTCGGTAGCAAAAGGCTAAAGCTAAATAATTAAGCAGCCTCTAATATAAAGTCTTTATATCTTTTCAGATCTTTATGTAGTGATTAGGTGAATTAAAGCCAGAGTGCTTGTATTTGATACTTGATAAATAAAACTTACTTTGTTAATATCACACACGGAATTTATTTCGTAATAGTTTCAACCTTACAAGGCCTTTATCAAACGTACAATGGCCTTGTAAGTTTGAAACTATAGTTACGAAATAAATTCCGTGTGTGATATTAACAAAGTAAGTTTTATTTATTATTTGATAAAGTTCCTGATTCAATATGTATCACAAAGTTATGGCTTCAAGCATCCAACATGAGATAAATTTGTATAATAGTAAACAATCATGTCTTTTTTTGACAGCAAAAAGAGATTCCTTTGGTCAATCAGTTTTCTCTCTTTTCTAAATATGATGCCGTATACTTATCGTAAACAGAAGCCTTTTTTTTGGTAACAGAGCTTTGAAGTTTTAGAAATTTCAAAACCAGGTCTATGAGGGATCAGGTCTATAGTCAGGAGAATAGGAGAATAGAAGTTTATTTTTGTATTTATTATATATCTGTCATGCTGACATTAACAGCCAAAAAAGTCTTTCCTAAAAGGGAATAAATATAGTAAATAGAAGCATTTAAAAATAAATCCTGAAGTGCAAGAGGATATAAGCTCCCTCGGCATCATGGAAAATGAAGGGTTAGAGTGGAAGAACACTTTGTTATTGTGAACTCCGCCCGTGTCTCTTTCGCCCAAAATTTGAAGTACGTTTTTTTTAATTGATTTATTGTATACATATTTTTTTAAGAAAGAAGTCCAAAGATGAATAAGTAAATAAATATATATTAGTTACAGCAGATATTAAGGTTTTAGAGTGAGTTTTTGGATTTTGTCATATCACAGTATGATCTTATTTGCTTGATTAATTAACGCACGATAAACATTTTTAAGAAGATTTGTCTTAAATACATAAAATTAGAATTACGAGTAACATTTTTTTAAATCACACATTTTATATTTGAATAGTAACCACAGTTTCAGTACACTTGAGCTTGTCATTATCAAACTGCATATATTTTAAACTGGCGTACAATTTACACACTACTAGAGGGCGTTGAACAAAGGGGTATGCATTTAGTCAGTTTTATTGTTAATGAGTCGAATTTTTGTATTACGTTTATTTTTTTTAAGTGGCTCAAGTAAATCTTTAAGCCTTATTCGGTGAAATATATACGTATATCTGTCATGCTGACATTAACAGCCAAAAAAATCTCCCTGAAAAAGGTGAAATAAGAAGAAACCGAAACAGAAATCAAATATTTCAGATGTCGAGGAGGATCCTTGCTGCCTCAACATCATGGTGATGGATTGGGTTTGAGTGGAAGAACATATTTAATTGTGAACTCCGCCTGTGCTTCTTTCGGCCAAAATTTTATGTATAGTTTTTTTAATAATTTTTTTAAAGTGTATTTTTTAAGAAAGAAGACCAAAGATAAGTAAATAAATAAAAATAAATAAATGAATTACTTTCAGTATATCTTATCAAAATAATGATTATTATTACGCAGATGGTTAGCGAAAGTTGATTTTTTAATTCGATTACTTATATGATTTTTGAGTCTAATATTTAAAATTACGACCCGACCGTTTCAAAATTAGACTCAAAAATCATATATGCTCATATACTAACCGAAGTAACTTTCGCTGTGCAATTATGAAAATACTGTTCAAAAATTGAGTAAAATTTGTACAATAACCAACATAATTGTAGCTATAATGCACTAAAATAATAATATATTTGTTTATTGCATAAGAGGAATAAAAATGTCGTTGCATTATCTTAACCATAAGTTGTTGATTCATATTATTAATTTGTCAAAGTGGCCAATCTTTGTAAACTTATACCAAAAAATTGGATAATACAAGTATAAAGTACCTTTGAAACTAATTTCCAGTTTTATGAATCAGTGGAGGAATGGATGTCGATGGGGTTTGAGTGGAAAAATATTTTACAAAATGAACTCCGCCCTTCAATTTGCTATCAAAATTTTATTTGTATGTTTTCAATATTTTTATCTATTATTAACTGCAGTTTTTTTAAAGCAAGTATGATAAAGAATAAAAAATCATAGTCATAATCATATTCAATACCATATTAGATGTAGACATAATAATGGTTGTACTACATTCTTTAATTATTCACAGATAATATGTTCAAGAACTTTAAGGATTAAGTTCTGAATGCGCTGTAATTAATAATTTTATGTCATTCACCCATTTTAAAAATGGGTATAATGTGAGAATGTTTCCACATATTTGGAATATCTCCGTTTGTTAGGTATGCCCTATATAATAATGTTAATGGCTTACAAAGGGTCGTGGCGTACAATTGTAATAGCTTGGGAGCAACTATGTGTGGACCCGAACCTTTATTTATATCTAAAGTTAATATTTTTTTTACATCTCTTTCGTTAATGCTAATACTATTAATGTCACACATAGATGGACTAGAGTGCTTATTAATAAAATAGCTATCACTGATATATACGGAAATAAAGTATTCTGAAAACAGATTAGCAATTCCTTTATGAGTATTTTTTGTACGATCATCAAGAGACATTGATGGTCATTTGTTTTTTACCGATAAATTTCCAAAATTATTAAGGATTTTCTTTAATTTCTTGCTCCGTATTTCTGATGAAGTATTAAAAGCATCGTTTTGTTTTTGTAACATAGGGATGCTAGGGACATGTATTTATTTATATAATCTAGTTTAAAGATTGTGACCGATTCCTACTTTTATTGTGCACTATCTTTGTTGAACCGTATATAAATTTGATTCTTATATGTCTTTGACCTTTCTGACATCTTTATTCAAATTCCAGTTTCACACTTTTATATTTTTTTCTTTGTATCTCCGTTTTATCGCGACTGAATTTCTAATATGCCTTTAGCTTTATCTTCAGATGTCAATATCATTTTTAATGGACGTGGCCGATTAGTTTTATGTCCTACTGGAAAAACAGTTTCTAAATCTGACATATATTGTCGCCAAATATATGTTTAATTTCATTCATGTCGTCTAATTTTCTGTTATTTCAATTTTGAGATTGGGATTCCTTAATATTGTAACACATTATATTAGCGCTTTTACGCTGGCGTTCAAGTACTTCAATCAGAATATATGCTTCGTTGGTCGATTTTACACTCTTTAAATCCTTTAAGTCGACTACTTCTTGATGCAATTTGATAGTTTTTTGCTCAAGTTCCTTAGTTCTGGATTTAATAACGATTAGATGTTTATCCATGTTCATTTGAAACCCAAATTTAAGACTGTTGTTAGAAGAAAAAAAGAGCAGAGGTCCTAAATAACTTTGTTTTTATACAGAGACTGCTATACTTATTAGACCACACAGTGTCTTCATCGGGCATTACTTAACAACATGTATACAGTATTGCAGCAGTGCCTTTACAAGTAATGCAAAACTTAAACAACCGTGTTTAATTTATTTAAGTGCATAATGGAGTTGCCAACTAACAGCTGCATTAATACAATATGTGGCCATACAATTTTCATTTAGCCGCATTTTTTCAGTTTTAGGCAAAAACTCTTAATTTTTATTACTGTCATAAATAATTTTCATGCTATATAAATGAAACAAATAAACATCAACAGACTTTTTATTTTATTTTGTATAGCATTTTTTTATTTATGTAGTGACTAATGGTTTCGATACAAAAAAACCTTTATTGGCATCCTTTACAATCATATATACATCAAATAAATCATAATTATTTAATTATATTGTAATAATATTCCTCTTGACACGCCGGTGGTGGCGCATCGGTTACGGCCCCGAACTGACGTGCAGCAACGTTGATTCGGGTCAGTAGTCGGATGGGTGACCGGTACCATTCACCATTGGGATACAATTAATGGTGCTTTAAAGTGACGGGGCGATCCTTTAAAGTAACAAGCTCATTTACACACACACACAAATACACAAATGACACATGGCGGAAGGACCACGTGGTCGATAGCCTAACACTACTACTACTACTACTATTCCTCTTGTCTCAGTCACCCTTTCTTCGGATTACTTTTTCCCGACCCACTCTTATCATAATCTCTACTGGTTTCGATACATTAAGGTACTATTTTCAAACCGTAAGTGACCAAATATTCAACAAATAAATAAAAAACTGTTATACAAAACAAAGTAAAAAGTGTGTTTATATTGTGATTAAGTATGTATAACGAAGTAGAAGCCTCCATTGTTAACAAAGTAAAATGATATTTAAATACAATCTGGAATATTCCAGAGAAAGCATGAAACTATAGTTGGTCCCTGTCAAGAACTAAATAAAAGTATCTAAGATAAGGATTTGCGAGACAGTATTGGTAAGGCAGAATTGAGATGGAATGGAAATATATTATGAATTTTGTACGTTTGACCACGATAGGTTTATGTTATTTATATTCAGGTAAGAAAAGAAGAAAACTCTACGGTCAATTTTTATTCACTCAATTGACTTTTACAAAATCATGATATTATAAAAATTGACATTATTTTATTTATAGACAGCTGCAGAAAGTACAAAATTCATAGAAAACTATCGCTTTGTGTTGTTTTTTACAACGCGGATTTATGTTTCTATATTCCACTTACTCTAAAGCAGGAAATTGTATAGTTTTGTAGTTGACATCACAAGGAGTAATTCAAGTATGTCCAGCAGCGACAATAATAAAAGGATCAGGTGTTTCTGTGGTCAAATCTGTAATGGACGGCAAAGCAATTAACAATTTTATTACAGAGGATGAGTAATTAAGTAAATTTAAATTGCAATCTTCAAAGGCCTGTAACGAAATTATTCAAGGCCGTATTTTGGTTGTTCCCGTATTACGATTCGCTTCTAACTAAATAAAGAGACTTGATTATACATATAAAATGTATCCCAATTTCCCAAGTCTAGTAAGTTATCTGCTGTAATTAGTTTATCGGCAAAAATAGAAATTTTATTAAGGATTTTATAATTTAAAAATTATTTTTTCTGAAAATTCAAATCAATGGCGTTTACTAATTGCATGTACTTGCAAACCCAATTTAAATTTTTAATAATTCTATGTGGTTTTAATTGGTAATTAGTTATAATTGTATACGAATATATCAAAAATATAATTAGAAAGCTTAAAAAATACCTACAGCAATAAAATAGACGAGATCCTTATAGTAAATGTATGATTATTTCATAAATTTTTATTTATTAAATAATTATCTTATTTTTTACTTGGTTACTTGGTTACGAATTACGTATTAAAAACTATATCATAAATATATGTGCCTTATGATATTGATATATAGGTAATTGTAGGGAAAAATATATCTACCTTATATAAATTTCATATTTAAATGTAATTCACTCCTTCAAAAAAAAGATTATAATCTGTATAAAAATAAAATCTCATGCCATATCAAAACGAAATGTAAAACGTTAAATATTATACACATTAAGGTAGCTAGTATTGAGGATACAGAAGTCATACAAATTGTTATCGCTACTTTTACAACGTTATAAAAAAATAACACTATCACATTTCAATATTAACCGGAGGCAAATTAGAGTTCAAAATATCCAGGTTTCCATTACTGGAACGTATAAATTTCATTTGGAGCAAATATTAATAGGCGGGAAATGCGTATGCACGCCGAAAATAAAATGGGGATTACATTGAGTATTGAATAATAGGATCCGTTTATATGCGTGTTTTTGTGTGTATTTTTCATACATCGGATTCGACAATAGGTTTAGAAATAGCGCCAGTTGGGATAATATTTCGATGTTAATGTTATTGAAGAAATTTAATAGTTTGTGCTTTAATAAAAAAATTAAACCTACAAGGTTTTGTAATCAAACGAATGATAATGGTCCGAAATATACATATACATATGGTTACAAATAAAATAGTATAGAAAGTTTTCTAAGGGTTTAATTCAAGTTATTATCACCTTCTCGTAATCAATCAAGTCAAATACAAGATACAATTAAAAACTTGGTTTGGTCAAGTTCAAAATCTGTAGTGGTAAGATTTTAAAGATCGAAATACGTTTTTTGAGTATGATAATATTTATTTGATATAGGCGTATGCTGCAAAATTATTAATGTTCTCAAAATACAAGACTCTTTTCATTAATGTTGCTTTATTGTTATTACATAAATGCAATAAATCGCCTGATTGAATTATTAGGAGATGGCATTTTAATCAAGAAGAGAAACTCACGATAAC
Source organism: Ontholestes murinus (assembly GCA_963969525.1). Classification (NCBI taxonomy): domain Eukaryota; kingdom Metazoa; phylum Arthropoda; class Insecta; order Coleoptera; family Staphylinidae; genus Ontholestes; species Ontholestes murinus. The sequence goes on from CAXAKX010000295.1 coordinate 54,708, forward strand.
ATTGACTATTCCACTCCTATTGAATGTAGCCAATGAAAATGAGGCATGTGATATTTTTTAGCCAATCACGTCTATTTATAAGTGAATAAACACCAAGTTGCTATTTATTCACCTGAATAACCTGAAGTTAGCTATTTCCCGACAAATGAATTGAATTAGCCTTGATAAAAAAGCGAAAAACGTTGTTTCTACGTATGTCAGTTGCAAGTAGGTTATAAAATCAAAAGGTTTGGTAACACTTCATCATCCATAATAAATGCGACGGTGACATGTTCTGCACCAAAAAATCAAACTTAAACGAGATCGTGTGTTTGGAAACGATTTGAAGAAATCTGCGCCGATAAAAACTACCAGTTGTTAGCAAAACTTTAATGGAAACTCTTGCCACGATTATGATGACTGGGCGTATAGTATAAAGAAGGTAAATGCAAATGATTATAAGGGAGGTGTTATTTAACCAATGGCGAATTTTTCGACCAAAATACTGCAGGAGATATATCATAAAAATTTTAATATAAACATTGAACCATTCACCGATATTCGTTTCAAGTCGTGGAATAGTCTTTCCAAATACCATTCGTGATGACAATTAAATCGGAATAAATTTTGTTTTTAGCGCATTCAAGTTTGTTGCTTAATCGCGATTTTTATTCGAGCAACTGATAGAAAAAATCACTCGCCTGGCGGCTCGTGATTTTTTCGTGACAGTTGCTCTCATTAAAATCGCTAAGCAACAAACTTTCATGCAAAAACAAAATTTATTCGAGTAAATTGCCATCACTTATGGTATTACTTGTGATAAAATTTATCATTAAAAGTATCCCAAAGTATAGTTGATGCTTGAACCCATTACTTTGTGATATATTTTGAAAATATGTGATAACAACAAAGTGAAATTTATTGTCCTAAGTATCCAAAAGTAGTTACAGTAAACGTAATGCATTGTCGAACTATGTAATTGAATTTTACATTGAGACAAGGCCAAAACCTCTTCTTATCTAGTGTATTTTGTACTTTTATTTTAAACAATGCAGATAAATTTATTAAATAATAGTAAATATAATAAATATAATAGTATTAACTATATCTCATGAGCTTGATTTTATAATATGTTGTATCTAAAAAACTTGTAATCATTAGACACTTTATTTTGCCAAGTTTGAATAGCCTTTCTATAGTAGGTTGCAAGTCTGGAATGAGCAGGACCATAAAATAATAAAGAAAAACATTAATTTGAATGTGCTTAATGCAAATATGCATAGATTTGTATTTAAGCAAAAATATTGATGTTTACTTTTATATCAATGTTTACTCTACTACTTTTCCTTTCTCCTCGCTTTGATTACCCGCAGCTCCATCTAAAAAAGGCTACGATAGGAGACAATTCAGGAAAAAGAGACATGCTTGGTACAGATTGCAAATCTAGTAGTTGATGTAATGCTTGTTATGCCACATTCTTAATGGAACCGGATGTATAAGTTTGATGAAGAAAAGCACTTGATATGTTCCATATTTTTATTTGCAGTTTAATACTAGGTAATACTTTATCCTTGTTAATGAACTGCAGTTTGAAACACGTGTTAGGAAACTGAAAATAAAAATATAGAACATAACAAGAGCTTTTCTTCATCAAACTTATCTAGTAATTGATTCGTTTCATTCTAGAATAGAATAGAATAGAATAGAATAGAATGGGTAAAGAGAGAAAGAGCAGATGTCAGAATTACTATGAAAGTTGTCCCGTTTTCCGTCAATATTGATCCTAAAAAATTTGGAATTTAGACGTTCGAAGAATGGATGTGGCAATATGCCATGATACGTGATCAAAGTAGATCTAAATTTATTGTCAATTAGTATTATTAATTATTATTATTTTATACTTTATCAAACTTGCTTTAGAAATACAATTAAAAAAAGATGAAACAAAAATATACGAACAATTTCTACAGCAAGCTGAAAGGCGGAGTTCACTCTTGAAGAATGTTCTTCCACTCTAACCTGTAGGTCCTTTTCTTCACTGTTTCATCATACACGAGCTCAGTTTTGGATACAAAGGCTAGATTATGTTGATTTAAATGTCGATGAATCGACGATCCGAGTCTGGAATATTATTTATTATTATTTATTATTATTCTTTGGATAACCTGTTAACAAAAGACACGAATAGATACATACATAAAAAATACAATAAATTTTGAGCACAGGAATCGCAGGCGGACTTCATTCTTCAGAATGTTCTTCCAGTCAGACCCTCATGGAATGTTCCATATATTCCAGAATTTCTTCTGATTGTTTCTACAACTGTAGATATTAGTTATTTTAATTTATACTTAATATATTAAGCATTTTGCTTAAAATTTGTAAAATGTGTGTAAATATTTGATTAATGTCAACATGACACCTCAAACAGGACTTGACGAAAAGTGCGATATAATGGTTTATTCTAGGCCACACGTAACTTGCTGCTACGAGATGCCTTGTTTCATACGCGCCCGAATTCGTGAGTTCATGGAGAGAAGGCATAACTTCTTGCCTAAATAAAGGAGGATCCTGGGGCCGTAGTCCTAGAAAAATACATGACCGAATGTGCTGAATTTGCGTTTAGTTGGTGCGAAAGTTTTTGAAAAAAAGCTAGTTGTCGTTGTACGTCAGAAATATCCTTCTGTTGCAAGACCCCTCCATCAGGGAAAATTGAAGCATCTACCATGATGCATAACAAAGGATTTGGTAGCGAACACATAGCAGAGTTATCCAATGTAGCATTAGCTGTTGTGTTGATGCAGCAAGTTGATTTAGCGGTTATAAAACACTCAAACATGTTTTGATGAAACAGTGATAGAAACTGATCATGCCGATAAAGCATTATAACGCTCTTACGTCAGCGGGTTGCGGGAAGGACAACATTGAATCAACCTTGCACAGCAGAGGGTTTATTTCGTCACCAATGATGCTATGACCCAAAAAGCTTAATTTTCTTTCACATAAAACTTTTGGTTTGTCATGATTATCATGTATGTAGGTAGTAGGCAGTTGTCGATTTGTGATTAATACCGAACGTCCCGCAGAATTTCTTCTAAGTGTTGGAATGGAACTGTCAACCAAAGTCAGAGATAACCATCGGAAGCGATCAATGCAGAATTAAAATTGCTTTAAATGGGCAAAGGGCCGATTATGTCGATATAAATGTCAGTGGATTAACCATCCGGGTCTGGAATATTTTACCCCTTAAACAGGACTTGACAAAGAGTGCAATATCGTGGTTCATTCTCGGCCACACATAACGTGCTGCTACGAGACGTTATGATTCATAAGCACCCGAATACGTGAGTTCATGGACACAGCGCATCAGATTTTGCTAAATACTGGAGGATCATAGGTGTGTGACATTGCAAGTGACGTGTCTACGTAAAGCTAGAGAGTGCTTGAGCCCACTGGGGTGAACATTTCTAGTTTAGGTGCAGAAGTGTCTTTGTCCAGAAGAAAATTCAATTCGACATCTTCAGATTATAATTTTGCTACGGTGTTAAAGTTCAAATCGTTAATTTCAACTAGCATTTATAATAGTATCAGTATCGTTGGTGTCTTTTCTAGTATTGGGCTAGATATCATATTGATTGCGCGAGTTCAAGTTCTGTTGTCTCGTCTTGAAAAACGATCCGATGAAAAGTTCATGATCCGTAAAGATGATTAATATTTGACCTTCGAGATGATATTTTAACTTCATTATACTAAAATACACGGCTAGCAATTCAATCAAATGTGCTGTTTTTGTGCATCTTTAGTGCAAAAGAAAGAGGTCGTTAAAAGCTAAAAATATTCTTTTATTGTAAGATACCTCTAGAAGAGGAACTACATCATGACGTATAAATAAAACACTTTGTAACTTTGTTTGTATAACACTATTTATTTTCTGTTTACTATAGTTTCGGCATCTCAACGTGCCATTATCAAAACATACAATGAGTTAAACTACAATTACAGGTATATATATAGAAACAAAATTTAACAAACAGCGGTGAAAATTGAAGTGTACATCAGGTCAATCTGGTCGTTAATTAGGGGTATTCCCGGATTAGCGCGTGCCTTGTGAATTTCAATTGATTCTAGGAGGTCCATTTTTCGCCCTTTTTCTGCGTAATGGATTATGGAGAGTACATCCTCGCCAAAAGAATGATTCTCCTCAATTAAATGTTTTGCAAACGTTGATTTTTCTATTTGTTTTAGGCGAAAAGAGCGCAGATGTTCTTTTAACCTGATACTAAAATTCCGACCAGATTGTCCTATGTACACACCTTGACATTGTTGACATGTTAACTTATAAATACCGGATTTGCTAAAACTATCTCTTGTGGTTTTCGGATTGAAAATTAAATTTCTAATTTTCGAACTGGGTTTTAATGCTGCTGTGATGTTGTGTTTTTTAAGGATATTCTTAATTTTTAGGCTAGCATTTCCAAAATATGTTAGAGGTATATATTTTGTATTAGCTGGTGTTAGGTCGCCTCCAAATAATATTTTCCTGATTTTTCCCCATTCGTGTTTTTTTAATATTTTATTAATAATGTTGCCATTGTATCCATTATTTAATGCAATACTTTTTATTACGGAAATTTCATTTTTTCTTGCAATGTCCGACAAGGGCAAACTCAATGCTCTGTGAATCATCGAATTGAACGCAGCCATTTTATGTTTATGATGATGTCTGGAATGGTTAGGGATAACGGTGAATTTAATTTTTGGGTGCAGGTTATTAATAAAATCTAAGAAGTGTGTTAGTTGCCTATCACTTCCTACAAAACAAGCCAAGATATCATCGACGTAACGATACCACATTTTAATGTGTTTTTTTGCCTAAAGGGGAATTTAAAATACTGTTCGTTAAATTGTTCATGAATATTTCGGCTAACAGTGGGCTCAATGGCGAACCCATTGCTAAACCTTCTGTTTGCTTATAAAACTTATTTTCAAAGGAGAAATAATTATTATCAAGAATTACTTGTAATACGTTTAAAAATTCGGACTTTACGGTTATGTTTACGTTATTTTTGTCAAAAGATTCTTCAATTAATTTAATGCAATTACGTGGAGGGATATTTGCAAACATGTTCGTTACGTCAAATGATACTAGTCTATAGTTAGGTTCTAATTTAAATGATGTTAAATGGTTTGTTAGTTCTATGGAATTTTTAATTGCGTGAGTATCTTTAAAATTTGTTAATTCTTTATATAGTGAGTTTAAATGAGCGGAGATATTATGGGCTGGAGAGTTAGTGAATGAAACGACGGGACGGATAGGTTCTTCTTCCTTGTGTATTTTAACTAACCCGTATAAACTAGGGGAGATTGGATTCATTGGAAATAGGTGAAATTGATTACTATCAGAGAAAATAAATTGACTATTTTTGACACAAGATTTTAGTGATTTTGTGAAATTGGGCGTAGGATCTTTATTCAATTCGATGATTTCAGAATTATTTAAGAATGTGTTGATCTTTGAGATGTAAGAAGATTTCTCCAGGATAACTACTGAATTGCCCTTGTCGGCTTTAGTTATGGTTAAGTTGTTGTTTCTTACTTTTTGTTTAATGGATTTTACTGTGTTATGATCTTTTGTATTAGTAATAGCAGATTTCTTTATAATTTTTGCAATTTTGTGTTTGTCTAATTCACAATCCGAAATACCTTTGAGAGCTAATTCTGACTCAACAATTAATGTTTCTTTAAAATTTTTATCAAGAATATGTGGTGAATAATTCGGGCCTGACTCTAGTAAATTTAATTCTAATTTTGAAAATATTACATTGCTATTGTTAATGATTCTAGGGTAAAAAGTATGGTGGTTAGGAGGTGGTCTAATATTTACGTTTGCGGCTTTTTCTTTTTCTTCTTTCAATTTGGAAAGTTTGTTTCTCTGGATTAAGAACTTCTTGTGAGTGATGTAACTGACGTACAATTGAAAACAAAGTGCAAATCAGTGGCAGCCAAAAACACCATAAAAGTATCCCAAAAAACATG
>CAXAKX010000296.1:0-12812 GCA_963969525.1 Ontholestes murinus
CGTGGCCCACCCTGTATATATATATATATATATATATATATATATATATTATATATATATATATATATGTATATATATATATATATATATATACAGTGTCCTGCAACAGTGCGTCGGGCTTTCCTAGCGCCTTTCTCGTAAGAGATAGAAAAAATATATCGTATAAAAATTTATTGAATTAAAAATCTCTATGCCGTAAAATTATTTTCAAATATACAGGGTGCCCCTATTTTGCGGTATAACAAAAGCAAACATTGTATATTTTTTCATTTTCTAATTTGGATAATATTTTATAACTTGAACCTTTTATTGGTTTATAATTTCGATATGGCATTTCTGAGTTATTGACGTTTTTCTGAAAAAAATGTAAAAAGCGGAGGTTCACAAAAAAATATTCTGATGTTCTATTTAAAATTTAAGAAATTTTATTTTTACAATGGTTGGTCATAAGTACTGTTTATGTACCAGTGTAAAAATTTTCACTTTTGAGGAACCCTGCCTTTGTAACAGACACTCCATTTTCTAAAATTTCAAATTGTCGTAACTCTTTTTTTTTTAAATGGAATCATATATTTTTTTAAATTTCATATTATTCTGCATCTAATTTCCTACAAAAAATATTAAGCATACCCTATACCTACACGTCGGGATGCTTAGTTGCTGTTAATAGCACTGAAATTTGGTTTTTCTCGTTGATGATAGGCTTTTTTCTTTCTTGTTTGTTTTTTGCAATTCACACTTCCCATGTCAATAAATCTATTGAGTAAGTTCCTAAAACATTTCTCTTCCGGATGTCTTCTGCCGGGATAACGTGTGGTATAATTTCTAGCCACCAATAAACAATTTCCACAGCCTCCCTTAATACAAAAATCGTATCGACTAGTTCGTCCTTTTCGAAATCCATGATGATAATTTGCTGTCTCTTTTACCGCGAATTGGAGAGAATCACTTTGCAGCAAATATCAGAGAGATTTACATTTCAAACTAATTGTTTAATTTAATGCATTTTATCAGTCATAGCTATCTATTCAAAAACAAATTCGTATTCAAAGACCGTTTGAAATATAATTTTTTTATATCTTGAAAAATATCACTTTTAGGTATAGGGTATGCTTAATATTTTTTGTAGGAAATTAGATACAGAATAATATGAAATTAAAAAAAATATATGATTCCATTTCAAGCGATCTTGAAAGCCCCTGCATGGTAATTTTTATTCCCATGAGAGGTAATTTGAGGTTTTGGCCACGATTTTGGGCTTTTCTCCTACTGTGCGACGACGTCAATTGTATCCACGAACTTGCCTTTCGAACTGTATTGTTTCGGTGACAGGCCTCGAGTTCCTTCAGAGCTTCAGAGGTTTAATTATTAATTACTCAGGAAATTGTAAAAATAGAGATTATTTCTTTATTCTAATGCAAAGAATGTAAACTAACGTTTTACATGCCAAAAATCTCTATATTTCTTAATTATTTATTTTTTGGTTTCCATGTTTTTTTCGTCTGCCTCCCTGATGCCTGGAGCTCCTTGTTTGCCGCGCTCTCGCCTGTACGCCACATATGTATATATTCCGATCAACCTCTAGGCAAAGTCTCCATTGATATCCTATCAAAAGGCAAACATTTTGCTACAATGCAATTTCTGAAATTATTTGATAAGACTCAACCTATTACAAAATGAATTTATGGCGCTAAAAAGCAAAAACATAATCACCTTACCGGCGGACAAAGGGAACGCAACAGTAGTCCTAAATAAATCAGAACACCAACAACTTGTTGGCAGACACCAGACACCTGAAAAAAATTATCAAAATCTAAAATCATGCAATCTCTTCTTGATAGCGAAAGGAAACAATCGTTAATTATACGCGAGAAATCCTCTAAATGTCCCAATCTATACGGTCTGCCCAAAATACACAAACCCGACAGACAATTCCAACCAGTTCTTTCGACTTGCCCATGCAAATATTAGCTAAATTTTTAGCCAGACAACTCAAACCAACTGTTCAACAAACCAAAACCTATGTTAAAAACTCTTCACACTTCCTGGACTTTATCAAACTAACATAACCATCTAGGACAGACATTCTGGTTATTTTTGACGTTAAACCCCAACTATAGAACTCATCACATACGCCTTACAGTTACATCATGTTCAACGGAAACCGCTATAAGAAATTTAATGGAGCACCAGTGGGATCATGCCCTCTTTTGCCTATGATTCTGGAAGATTTTGAGAAATTTGCACTACATTCAGTCCATTATACTCCATACCTATGGCTACATTATGTTAATGAGACCTTCGTCGTATGGTAATTTCCTCGAGCACTTGAACAGTATCCATTCCAAAATTAAATTCACAATGGAATTAGAACAGAACAACCGATTGTCTTTTCTTACCATACTTATCAATAAAAGCTGTGATGTGAACTCTCGGCCACAGCGTATATCGAAAACCAACTCATACAAACAGATATATAAATACTGTTTCTCACCATCACCCTGCCTAACTTCTGTGGCAAAAACTCTTTTAACTCGTTTCCGCGACTAACAGATGAATTCAATCTAAATAACGAACTTGCTACCATTAAAAGCGGCTTTTCTTTAGGTATAGTAACATTCTTACTCAAACAAAAATCCAAAACACCGCTACGTCAATTATAACATTTCTCGTACATACAAGGTACAGCAAATTTCTAAAATTCAAAATAAATTATTGTTTGATAATGACAAGCTGAAGTTGTCGAAACTATAGTTACAAGTGTAATTAAAAAAGTGATACGAAGAACGTTATTGTATTATTTATTTTGAATTATCAAAATGTATCACGAAGAAAAAGCTTTCACAATTACTTATTTAAATTTCCAAAATACTAAAAAGACAATATCAAAACCGAATGTAATAAAGTTTTTTCGGATAAACCAACAGATGTATCAATTATATGTTTTTATATATACTACTATATTGCATAGTTTTGATGTTAAAATGGGTCAAATGTAAAAATAACACACAGTTTATTTACAAAACACTTCACGTAAACTCGAACCAACAATAGTGGGTCAAATGTAATCAAACAAGTAGAAATATGTGCTTGGGTGATTAACAATTTCTTGTGCCTATATTATGGTTTGCAATGTTAGATAAGATAAAATGAGATAAGATAAATAAATAATAATAAAATCGTTCTTTTATAATGAGCTATTTAGATATGTCAATATTTCTATGATTGATAAAAGGAGTATTTCATTCTCCGCCCGGGGATCTATACACACTTATTAAAATTCCATTATATGCAAGTAGAAATAATGCAGCTACTTTGCAGTGCTCTGCAGGGTTATTCTACTGGGAATTGATTCGGGGAATTTTATATCTATTCTCTTCGCCAGATGCATCACCCGGGTAAAATACAACGCTAGGCTGAATGGATGATTAATTTTTCACATAACCCGTAGTGAAACATTTTTGGATTATATTGATTGATTAAAATACTTAGTTTTGTACAACAAAATCAAGTGTTGTAATAAATCAAGCTATGCTATAATTTCCTACTTTATCAGATGTAGCTTTTTGTATTTTTAGCAGGTGCTAACTAAAATAGATAGACCATGTAAAAAAGATATATTTTATAGTAATATAATTGCTTTTCTCGTTTGGAACAATTAATGGGTTATAACTATATCTTTAATAGGTAGAAAAGTTTAATAGAGATAGTTAACGGTTAAAGTTTCTATAAATACTTAGTATTCATGATGTAATGCCAGGATATGGTGAGCATAAATATTTACGATGTAAATAATTGATTATATTTATATTGATTATTAAATAATTGATTATTTACAACTTTCCCCACACAGTCGCTCTAGTGTAAAATTAAGATAGCTTATTTTGTTAATTAAAATCCAATAGGACGTCAAAAAAAATTAAAATTTCTACCTAAAACATTGTATTTTAAACAAATTCACAACAAAATTTTTAGTTATAAAACCTCATAAGAATTTAGTATTGCTTCTCGGAAATTTTCTTGACTTTGTCTTCCATTAATATAAAATAAGAGATATATTACGGCGTTCCGAGCTTTTAACAATGTTTACGAAACATACAATAGATTATAATGCAGCACATATGACGGAAATTACCTGTAATTTAAAGGGTATTGTATTTCTGAAGGGTAGCGCGAGTGAGGTAATAAGGAATCAATTAAACTTACAATATAGGTAGGAATATGTGACGTGTCATAATGGCAATACAATAGCACTAGCAAAGGCTTTTAATTATTTGACAATTACAAACAGAACAGTAGAACAGAACTGTCGATCAATGCGTGTATAGAACAAGGCTACTTTATAATTATATATTAATAACACGTTTTTAAAAATCAATTTTAACACCATCGTTCAATTATTACAAACTTTAAACTAAGATGAAATACTAGTTAAATATAATTAAATAATAATTAAATATAGTAAAACTAAGCATAATTATATTGTATACTTTATTATCGATTTTAAATATTGCTGACTATTCCACTCCTATTGTATGTAGCCAATGAAAATGAGGCATGTGATATTTTTTAGCCAATCACGTCAATTTATAAGTGAATAAATACCAAGTTGCTGTTTATTCACCTGAATAACCTGAAGTTAGCTATTTCCCGACAAATGAATTGAATTAGCCTTGATGAAAAACGTTGTTTCTACGTATGTCAGTTGCAAGTAGGTTATAAAATCAAAAGGTTTGATAACACTTTATAATCCATAATAAATGCGACGGTGACAAGTTCTGCACCAAAAAATCAAACTTAAACGGGATCGTGTGTTTGGAAACGATTTGAAGAAATCTGCGCCCATAAAAACTACCAGTTGTTAGCAAAACTTTAATGGAAACTCTTGCCGCGATTATGATGACTGGGCGTATAATATAAAGAAGGTAAATGCAAATGATTATAAGGGAGGTGTTATTTAATCAATGTCGAATTTTTCGACCAAAATACTGCAGGAGATATATCATAAAAATTTTAATATAAACATTGTACCATTCACCGATATTCGTTTCAAGTCGTAATAGTCTTTCCAAATACCATTCGTGATGACAATTAAATCGGAATAAATTTTGTTTTTAGCGCATTCAAGTTTGTTGCTTAATCGCGATTTCTATTCGAGCAACTGATAGAAAAAATCACTCGCCTGGCGGCTCGTGATTTTTTCGTGACAGTTGCTCTCATTAAAATCGCTAAGCAACAAACTTTCATGCAAAAACAAAATTTATTCGAGTAAATTGCCATCACTTATGGTATTACTTGTGAATAAATTTATTGAGACATTTGTTGTTTAAATGTTGCAATTATTATTTTTGACTAGCTGCGAATAATTGAAAATATAATTTAAAATTATCTATATACATTATTTTTATTATTGAAAATTTTATTTTATAATTTAAATAATAAAACAATGGCCATTCAAAAAATGATACTTACATAAGGATAAAGGATTTATATGTAGCTCTCGTTAAATAAAATAATAGTATTATATGTATATTTCGGGTTGTGTAATTTGAAATGTTTTATATTATAATATAATGAACTAAATCATATTTTTAAAGAAGCTTATTATTAAAGTAAAATAATTCATCAAACTAATAACCTCTGTATTATTTAAGACAGCCACTAATTACTTTATATATTCACTCATAATCTGCATTTGTATTTATATCTTGTATTTGTTCCTCATTAATCACTTGGTGAAACATTTGTATTTTAATTAACTTAAATTTATGGGTTAAAATATTTTACGAAAAAAATATGATTATGGCCTGCGAGGGGTTAAATCTGTTTTTATTAATACATGAAACCAAAAACATTTTTATCTGATAAATTAGAAAATTCTTTTGTATCACGTAAGAATATTAGTGTACCATGAATTAGTACCCTAGCCGCAGTAATCATTTATTCAAGTGATCAATCAAAACTATTTGAAGAAAATAGCATAAATATAATAACCTATATATATATCCACTTCGCCATCACTTGAAATATAGCTGAATTACTAATTTTATATAATTTTCAAAAACAATAAAAGCCTTAGAAACACTTAATTAGCAACCTTATAAACATTTCAAAAAGACTGAAGCACGAAGGAAAGAAAATAAATTGACATACAATATGTCAATTATTACATTGTTAATTACAAAATTATATTCTGTAGGAGTTTTCAAAATTGGCAAATAAAAAAAATCAAGCAGTTTTCTTATTGAAAGAATATTACGAGTTGTCTAATTGCTAGATTTGAACACTCTATTTGATCTATTTTTCTTAATTCATACATTTCTGACGTGTCCATGATTTATATAAAAAACTCACTGTACGATATATTAAATTGTCTGTATATTTATTTTATATTTTCAGTCGTTCAAAAAGTATTATTATTAGTTTATAATTAGTACTTTCAGCTCCAAGAACAATCCTTTAATTTGATATTTTCGCAGATATGGTGTGTTAATGCTGGTTTTAGGATTATACTCCACGTGCTTTGTAAGTCATTATCGCAACATTTCGATGGTATCTTTGCCATTATTTCAAGTGTTTACTCTTATGTTTTTAAAGTCATGTCGGCCTGCTGTTCGGCTGGTGGATTATTTATACATGTAGACCTCCCTTCTGCGTTTCTTCTTATTTGGTTCTGGATCTGGATCTGGATCGAGTATGCCAAGGGTGATCAAATCATTGACCAGAGCACCTAGGCCTCACTAGGACCGTTGTGCCCCTCTGGCTGGGATAGCCATCCGTTGTTCTATCACTCATTTAGCCACCCAAGGTGACGACCAAAGGACAGCACAACGTTTGGAGGGGTTTCCCTAATGTTGGCCATGTTCGGACAGAGCTGCCCTAGCATGGACTCTCTAAGTTAGGCGAGAGACGGGCAGGTGGTTAACACATGCTCCACTGACTCGTCCTCTTCTTCCCATGCTCTACATATGGGGTTTCCACCAGACCCATAGTAAACAAGTGTTTCCTTAGCTGACAGTGACCAGTACGGATACCTGTAATAAGACGCAGATTCCCCCGGGACAGTCGCAGATAGTATTCAGCTGTTTTCAGGGTGAGCGCATTGCTTCTTTGGCCTGTCTGCAGCCTGAGGTGTTTTTTCAACGTTGTTTTAACATCTTGAGAGTGTTTTGTTTAAGGATGTCAGTTAGGCATTTTGGCGCGATCGAGGGCTCGTCCATGGTATCACTGAGAGCCGAACCAGCCCGCGCCAGCTCGTCTGCCTTGCTGTTGCCTTCTTCATTATTGTGTCTCTTGATCCAGCGCAGCTCAATACTGTTTGATTGTGCTGCTTGTTTCAGGGTATTGTGACATTCTTTAATTAGTCTGGAGGTGATTTTGTGACCACCCACTGCTAGTATTGCTGCCCTACTGTCTGTAAGGATTTGAATGTTCCTATCACGGGTGTCACGGTGTAGGGTTCTTTTGCCCCATAGATGGTGTCAAAGATCTCTGCTTGCAGAGTAGTTGTGTGGTTCTCTAGGGGTATAGCTCGTGCTAGGTCCATTTGTTGCGAGTAAATACCCGCCCCGGGTCCTCTTTTGGTTTTATAACCATCGGTGTAAATCACCCTCTACTCTCTCGGTACCTCTTTTTGTCGATACATTATAGAGTCTATTGAAGACGTAGCAGGGTGGCAAATTGTCTGTCTACCTTCCAAGGAAGGTTGTCTTCTTGACAGCCTCCTCTATGAGGTGACAGTGTCTACCAGCCCTACCTCCTTTGTACCAGAGGCCAACTGAGTTTAGGCGTAGTGCTACCGCCGTGGCCATCTCCTCTACGTATAAGTCGAGAGGTGGAAGGCAGAGCATTGCTTCCATTGCTGCAGTGGCTGTTGTTCGCACTACCCCGTGTTGAGGCATGCTATACATTGCAACTGAGTAAGCTGCTTTGCTGAGGTTTTCTGTTTAGCTCTGGGCCACCAAACCAGTGCTCCATAGATTAGCATTGGTCTTATTACCGCTGTGTACAGCCAAAGTGCTATCTTGGGAGATAGCCCCCATAGACATGGGGGCCACAGCCCTCCGGCATTACCAGAGGCAGACACATGTTTGTTGTCTCAAATCTGCTTGTTAGCAGGATGGTTATGTCATCTGTATACCCTATTGGTGTGTAAGCCATTGTTGTTAAGTCGCCGCAGTAGGCTGTTAACAACTATGTTCCATTGGAGTGGTGAGAGTACTTCACCCTGTGGGAAGCCTTTAGCAACGATCTTTCTGACAGTAGTATTTCCTACATTTACTGTGACTGCCCTATTCTCCAGCATGCTTTTGATCCATCCACTAACTGTGGGCTTCACACCATGCGTGGAGAGAGCAGTTTCCATTTTTCTGAAGTTCGTCTTATCGAAGGCACCTTATATGTCAATGAACACGCCCAAGGTGGACATTTTGTTGACCAGAGATCTTTCGATTCGGTCTACAACAGTATGCAGAGCCGACTCCCTTGATTTCCCCTGAGTGTATGCATGTTGGTTAACGTGAATCGGATTCGTAATCAAAGCCGTCTCGGGAATTAATCTTTCGCACAATTTCTCTAACGTTTTCAGGAGAAATGACGTTAGACTAATCGGGCGGTTTGATTTGGCTAGTGTATAATCTATACAACCAAGTTTCGGTATGAAGATAACTTTTACTTCTCTCTATGCTAGAGGGATGTATCTAAACGCAGTGCATGCCCTGAAGATTCTGGCTAGGTGGGCTGATGATATGTACAGCCCTCATTGGAGGAGGGCCGGGAATATACCGTCCAAGCCTGGCGCTTTAAATGGTGAGAAGCTTTTGATTGCCCAGGTTATACGTGCCCCTTCCGTGAGGTAATCTGCCGCCTTCCAATCCTCCTTGGAGGAGTTTGAGGGTATGGGTTCTGACCAACCTTCATCGGAGGTGTTCGTACATCCTGGGGAATGGATGTTAATGAGAATCTCAGCTGCTTCCGAGAGGTTAGAAGAGTAACCTTTGTCTTTGTTATATTAGTTTTTTATAGTCTTGTTGGATGTCCATCAGTCCGACTGTTGTTTTGATTTCTTTGCTTTATTAAAGGATTTTCCCGTAGCTTTTCTGAGATGGTCGAGTTCTCCGCACAACCAGGGTATGGCGTTCCGGGAGTCTTCCACCTTTCTCGCAGGGCAGGAGTCCTTGTATGCTTTTATAGTGGAGTGTTAAAACGTATTTACATAGGCTTCAATGTCTTCCACTGTATTAAGTTGGTCAGTAACTTCGCAGGTTAGCCGACTCGGGTTGTGAAGGTAACGTGTTTTCTTACCGGTAGTATGTGTTAGTGTATATTTGATCCACCTATGATCCAACATTGAAACCGATGGTGATACATGCCAGTCGAGGATTTTGTTTGAGATACGGCTAGTTGCCAATGTAATGTCTATTACAGTTTGGCTCCGAGTTGTCACGAACGTGGGTTCAGAGCCTTGGTTTAGTATTTCTAAATTATTACAAATGATAAATTCGTGTAGTGGCTCACCTCTATTGTTTGAGTCCACGCTGCCCCACATGATATGATGTGCGTTAGCGTCGCAGCCAATGGCGAGGTGTAGTTTCTCCATCTCATAGTGTAGCACGAATTGCTCCAGCACCCTGGTTGGTGCGAGGTCGTCGTCAGGGAGATAAACTGACGACAGGATGGTGTCTTTGTTGCCGTCTCCTGCTGATAGCCTTACCTCTGTGATGTCACTGGTAGAAAGCTGTGGCATAAGATAGGATGTTATGTGTTTAGGTATGTAAATGAATGATCTAGGCTTACTATTTGTGGGATGTGTTAATATATTCCCATTTAACTTAGCAAATCTACAAACCCTAGATTTAACAATCTATGGTTCTTGGATGACGGCTATTGTGTCCTGCATCATATCGTGGTGGCGGCAAAGAGTTTCCACGGCCGCTCTACAGTGATGCATCACTGTATCACCTTTACGGCTGTGAAGGTTCCTCTGGGATAGAGTTGCCGCACTCCTGGCTTCCGCCCGGTGTGCCTTTATTCTCCGTTTCCATCTGGACCTCCCCCGAGGTGTTTCTGTTGTGGCTAAATTAGCCAGTTTTATGGGGAGAGTGGAGAATTTATAGCTTTTTTTTTGATGAACTGGCATCTTTTTTTTGCCCCGAAGACAAGTAGGTGTCCCAAGGGTTCCTTCTTCTCCTCAACGTGGAAGTCGCACCAGCTCTTTATCTCCATTGCATCCCTTTGCCTTTGAGCATTGGGTTGCCAACCTGTCCTGGGGGGCGCACTTATTTTCCAGAAAGGGTCTTGGGTGCTTCAGCTGTCTTTGCAGCAGCCAATGCCTCCCTGGCCTGCCTTTTCCGCTTTAGCTCGGCTCCACAAATTAGTTGTGCATCATTGGTTTGTTTGTTGTTGTGTGACTATGTGTGGTTGTGGCATATATGTATTTGTGGTATCTGAGTTAGTGAGTAACCTGTTTTTTTTTTTGTTGAGAATCGGAAAGTACTTTGAACCATCTCTTCAGTTCATTGACATTGGACATATTTCTATTTCAATTACCTCCCGAATAAGTTTGTTTGTTGTTGTGTGACTATGTGTGGTTGTGGCATATATGTATTTGTGGTATCTGAGTTAGTGAGTAACCTGTTTTTTTTTGTTGAGAATCAGAAAGTACTTTGAACCATCTCTTCAGTTCATTGACATTGCACATATTTCTATTTCAATTACCTCCCGAATAATTCGTGCGTTCAAATAACTTACTTTGGCAAGAGTTTTGGTGTTTTTATAATCTATTTTATGGCCCGTTTGTAGGTGATGTTGTGCCAGAGCTAATACAAAATTGAAAAACTAACGTGGATCGAATTAGTAGTTCGAAAAAAAAATTGCATTTAAAATTTCAACAAACGACATTTTAAGTAATAATGTAAATCAAGATGACGCCGAAATAGTTAGACGGCACGAATACTAGCATTGCAAAGCCACCAAAAACCAATATCACGGGTTAAAGCATGAAGTCACTTCGCGAAAATTATAATTATAATTTTACCTGCAGATGAAGGCAATGCAACAGTAACCTTATCAAATTTGATTATTAAGCAAAAATTAGGTCTCTACTAGATGACCCAGCTTATAAACTGATAACAACTGATCCTACTACATACCTAGAAAGAATAAACAAGGCAAAGATTAATGCCTCGCAGCTGAATCCAAAATCGAAAAGAGCGACCTTATTCTGAGAAAAATCTTCCAGCTGTCTTAAATTATATGGATTACCGAAAATTCACAAAAATTGAATTCCAGGCACTCGCAAAAGTTTTAGCGAAACAACTTCAAACTCTGATTCAGCTACTGATTTAGTAGTATCTTATGTAAAAAATTCCACTCACTTTTTGGAATTAATCAAACCACTTAAAATTAACTAAGAGGATATATAATTCAGCTTCGATGTGATCTCTCGGTTTACCCAAGAAGGAAACAATCAATATTTTGAAAACAAAATATGTCACACCAGACCATATACGTAACTTTGTAAAATACCACCTCAAACACATATTTTCTATACGAAGCCACAACGTACAGACAATTACAAGGTGCACCTGTGAAATTACTACTAGCTCCAGTTTTACCCAACATATTTATGGAGGAGTTCGAAACTGTAGCAAAAAGAACTGCACCAAATAAACCATTAATGTTGTTGCAATATGTAGGTGGTCTTATCGCCATTTGGCGATACGGAAAAGAACGTATTAATGAGTTCCTACAACACTTAAACAATATATATCCAAAAATTAAATTTTGAATGTAGAAGAAAATAATAAGATTCCATTCTTAACAATAAAGAAACCTAGCAACACTAGGCCATACTGTATATAGAAAGAAAACACACACAAACCGATACCTACATGCAGAATCTAACCACCACCTACTTATACTGGAACGTCTTGCCGACTGAGGTGAGAAGTATAGTCAAATCTTTAAAGAGTTCACAATTTCGTGATATTTATGGTTTGTCGACAAATATAATAAAATACATTATTGATGTGATACTTTTGCCTCTCACAAAGCTTATTAATAGATGTATACATTCAACTTTTCCTAGCTGTTTAAAAATTGAAAGTGTCATTCGTATTTATAAAAAAGGGGACGAAACCGACTTAAATAATTACCGGCCAATATCACTTTTACCAATAGTGTCCAAAATTATTGAAAAAATATAATTTAACTAATATAACGATATACTACACAGTGATCAGTTTAGCTTTCGCAAAGGACTATCAACTACGGATGTAATCATTACGTTGGTCGAAGAGATCTTACAATGATTCCATACTAAATCATATTCGATGACCTCATTTTTCGACCTATGGTAAGCAAGGCATTTGACCGTGTGCCTCATAAGTTTCTATTGCGAAAGCTATACTATTATAATTTCCACCCAAGAGCATGCCGACTAGTCGGTTCATTCTTAGTGTATAGAAACAAACAGCGAGTATTATTTAATAATAATAATAATAATATTTATTCAAAAAATAAAGACATATTAACAGGAAACATAACATTATAAAGTGTCATATAGAGGAAACATGTACATACCGATAGGTACGCATCTTAATTAAAAAATTATTAAATTTTTTTTTCTAGATAATTGTTTTTATATTTAAATACTAAATTCTTGTAAACTGTAGAATTCTTTTTCTATTAGCCATTTTAACAAATATGACTTAAATAGTTTAAGTTCTGGCAATTGATTATAATATTTCATCCCAACATTTAATGGCCATCTCTCGACAATCTTAAGGCGATGTATTGGATAGGCATACAAG
>CAXAKX010000297.1:0-27731 GCA_963969525.1 Ontholestes murinus
TATTCATATTTTATTTTTTTGTGCAAAAACCGTACAAGATATCAAAAACTAGTAAGAGTCAAAAAAGTTTTTAAATCTAATGCCCTTTCAAGTAGTTTTTTTTTAGATTTTATTGGATGCACTAATAAAAAAATATTTTAGTTTATAAGTGGTGGTACTACTGTTTTTTATACTTCCTGTCAATCACTAATGCCAACAATAACTGAAATGATGTATGATATTATGGTACTTATTAATAATAAGTTTCATTCAAATCAAATAAAGCGTTCAATTGTTATAAACAAAAGAAATAAAAAAATTTGAAACTTTGAAGCCAGATACCGGCTTAACCGTGAATTTTGTGATATAGATAAGTTGCGTTAAATCGTCATATTTTGACCTCAGGAATCTATGGTCTAGCCATTTCCCCGCATTAACGGGACACCCTGTATATATATAGGGTTATTCACGCTATACGGCACGGAATATTGTGGCCAAAATACGTGACTTTCAAAAAGTTTCACTTTTGGGATATATGGGGGTCTATTAGGGCTACTTTTTAAAATTACTTTCATAATATACAGGGTGTCCCAAAAACCCTAAAAGTATCAAATTTGTGTTTTTTTTAATGAAACACCCTGTATTTTATTGCATTTTTGGATCCTTCGATCAAAATAAGTGTGTGTTTTAATAAGGTTTTTATTACTTAAACCTTAAGGTTTTTGAAATAATTTGAATTTTGTAAAAATTTAACCTAATTTTCATGTTTCAAATACTTAAAAACTAATTAAGTTATGCATACCAAATTTACACTGAAATGTAACAATAGATCATATTTTATTTTCCAAGTATAATAAATTTGATATCTTATACCGGGTGTAAAAAAATTGGAATTAAACAAATGAGAACTTTAAATGGCTATAACTTCATTTATTTAAATGGAACGCTATATTTATTAATATATCAGCAAATGCACGTCTTAATTACCTATCGAATGGTATTTATATCTTAAATGTTAAGTCTTCTCGTATTTACAGAAAACGCAAAAATATTGTTTATTGCACCGTTTTAGTACTTTTTAAGTAAAAATTTTAATGTATCTAATTTTCTATCGTATTTAAAAACGTCAGATAATTAATTTAGTATGCCACTTTAGTTTAAAAAGCCTGTCTTTTGTTATAGTTGTCTTATTTTGCATTTTTGTGTTAGTAATCGTTATTGTTTGAACATCGCTGTTGTATTTTCTGGTAAAAAATGAAGATTTACTCAAAAGAAGGGCGTATTGGCATTATCTTTATGCTTGGAGAATGTCATCAAAATTGTTTATTGGCTTGTCGAGTTTATACTTAAAGGTTTCCCGAAAGAAATCACCCTAAGCCAGCCATTTTTGAAATATATTAAACCAATTTAAAGAAAGTGTCAGTTATAAAAAACCCAGTATAAGAAAATCTGAGTAAATTATCATTTTTTCCTATTAAATACAACAACGATGTTCAAACAATAACGATTACTAAAGATCTAACACAAAAACGCAAAATAACACAACTATAAGAAAAGATAGGCTTTTTAAACTAAAGTAACAGACTAAATTAATTATCTTACGTTTTTAAATACGATGGAAAACTAGATACATTAAAATTTTTACTTAAAAAGTACTAAAACGGTGCAATGAACAATATTTTGGCGTTTTCTGTAAAAACTAGAAGACTTAACATTTAAGATATAAATACCATTCGATAGGTAATTAAATCGTGCATTTGCTGATAAATTAATAAATATAGCGTTCCATTTAAATAAATGAAGTTATAGCCATTTAAAGTTCTCATTTGTTTAATTCCAATTTTTTACACCCGGTATAAGATGTCAAATTTATTATACTTGGAAAATAAAATATGATCTATTGTTACATTTCAGTGTGAATTTGGTATGCATAACTTAATTACTTTTTAAGTATTTGAAACATGAAAATTAGGTTAAATTTTTACAAAATTCAAATTATTTCAAAAACCTTAAGGTTTAAGTAATAAAAACCTTTTAAAACACACACTTATTTTGATCGAAGGATGCAAAAATGCAATAAAATACAGAGTGTTTCATTAAAAAAAACACAACTTTGATACATTTAGGGTTTTTGGGATACCCTGTATATTATGAAACTAATTTTAAAAAGTAGCCCTAATAGACACCCATATATCCCCAAAGTGAAACTTTTTGAAAGTCGCGTATTTTGGCCACAATATTCCGTGCCGTATAGCGTGAATAACCCTGTATATATATATATATATATGCCATTAGCACAAAAAAATTAATTAATACATATGTCAATACACGTCAATATATATATATATATATATATATATATATATATATATATATATATAAATATTTGATCTGGTACTGTAAGTATTGTTTTTAGAATATGCAACGAACTTACTCTTATGTTTAAAATTAAAAATAGCAATTTCATAAATATATAAACCTGCTAGGGTTAATATTTTATTTAATCTAAATTTGATTGAATGGTATATGAAATATAGTGCACTTTTTTGAAGTACACATTTTTTATTAACATAAATTGACTGGCCCCAAAATATAATCCCAAATTTGATTAGCAACTGGAAGCAGGAGTAGTAAAAAGTTTTTAAGGCACTGTAGTGTAGGCAGTTTTTTAACACGCGTAAACTATAAAGTACTCGTTGTAATTTCCACGACAGAAATTCTATATGACTTTTCCAACACGAAAACGTCATCCAGAATTAGCCGTAAACATTTTCCATTAATTTTTGGTGCAATTTTGTTGCCATGAAAACTTAATTCTGAAGGTGTTTCAAGTTTAGAATGTGTTGTTTTGAAAATAATGCAATTTGTTTTATTTAAATTTAAAACGTAATTTGTTATTCTTGAATTTCTGCAATTAAAATTCCACCTTCAATTTCAATGCTTGAAATATTTATACAATTTAACAATATATCATCTGCGTAATTTATTAACAAATGATTTCCATTGTTAAATAAACCTATAAATTTATTTATATAAATGAGAAACAGGATAAGTCCCAAAATACTGCCTTACGGAACATTTTCATATTTTATAGTTTGTGATTTCACAATTAGTTGTACTAATTGCTTCCGATTAGAAAGGTAACTGTGTAACTACTTGTAGGCTCTACCTCTTATGCCACATTTATATAATTTATTCAGTAGTATGTAGCTAATACATTTGAAAGCAATAGCCCATCTTTCCGCAGACAAGATCCGATGGAGCCGACACCGGGAATACTCCACTCTGAGGTTCAATAAGCACTAAGAGAGATAAAAACGAGAAAAGCAGCTGGTCCGGATGACATCTGCCCAAATATTTTAAGGCTTATAAAGGAAGAAAACATACACATTTTGGTACAATTATTTAATGATATCTATAATTCAGGGTACATTCCTCGCGATTGGCTGAAATCAACCTTCATACCCATACCTAAAAAGCCCGGAGCACGGAAGTGCGTAGATTTCCGACTGAACAGCCTAATGAGTCAGGTGTTAAAGGTGTTCTTGAAAATCATTCATAGGCGCATACGTAGAAAATGCGAACAAGATGTAAGCGAAGTACAAATGGGTTTCCGGGAAGGAATGGGTACTAGGGAGGCCTTATTGGCATTATCTGTCTTGCTGCAAAAATGCAGAGATCAACGGAAGGAAGTATATCTGTGTTTTATAGATTATACAAAAGCTTTTGACTGTATCAATCATACCTTATTATTAGAACTGCTGGAAAGAAAGGGATGCAATGCACAATATCTAAAATTCATACAAAATCTTTATGAACAGCAAGTAGCATCTGTCAAATTGGAAAACACCGTACCTATAATATGTGGAGTCAGACAAGGGTGTGTACTTAGTCCCATGCTTTTCAATATGTATTCAGAAGTTATCTTCCAAAAAGCTTTGGACGAGGCAGAAGATGGTCTGAAAGTCAATGGGAAACTCATAAACAACTTAAGATATGCCGATGACACATTGATAATTGCAGACAGTCCTGAAGCGCTGCAGCGCCTAATCGACAGCATATCGACTTCCGTTGACGAAATTAATTAATATCTCAAAAACAAAGATCATGCAAATAAGTCGCAATTTGAACAACTACTTCAACATAAATATATACGGCTTACCAATAGAGCAAGTCACAAAATTTAAATATCTAGGAAGTTGGATCTGCGAGGATCTGTATCCAAAGATAGAAATTAGATGCCGCATGGAGCAAGTTAGAGCCAATTTCATTAAAATGCGCAACCTGTTAAACGACAGAACACTCAACTTAAACATAAGATTTAGCTTTGTTAGGTGTTATGTATACTCCACGTTACTGTATGGAGTCGAGGCCTGGATGTTAAAAGTCACCAGTATTAACAATCTGCAAGCATTTGAGATGGGGGTATATTGCAGAATGCTGCGCATTCCATGGACCGATCATACCACCAACCAAGAGGTCCTACATAGAATGAACAAGGACCGAACAGTTCTCGAGACCGTAAAAAAGCGAAAGACTGCTTACCTTGGTCATGTTATAAGACAGGACAAATACAGATTCCTGCAACTGATTATGAAGAGCAAGATTGATGGAAAATGTGGTCTTGGATGTAGACAGTGCTCTTGGCTGAAAAACATAAGGGGTTGGACAGGCTTAGATTCAAACTCTCTGCTAAGAAGAGCGCAAGACAGAGACGAATTTGCCAGAATTGTTGCCGATCTTAATTGGATAGAGAAGGAACTTCAAGAAGAAGATTCAGTAGTATTTCATGATCAACGCAGTCAAATCCAATGCATCTGTAATATTTTGAATAATGTAACGAAATTCATATAAGCGATTAAATATAATTTTTTGATATATTTTAGAGAGTGTTTTTAACAAACTTATTGGTCTATAATTTCCTAATTCTTATAAAGGCTAATTTGATTTGATCCCGTAATATAGCAAATTGCATTTATATATTAATAATATATGCTAAAGTAGCTTTTTAAAGTAGTGTTATAGGAATTTCATCATTTCCTGTACGATCAGTACATTTTAAGTTTCTTAAATTTAAATAATGTTTCTTGGTCTAATACTGGATATGTGCTACAATTTCCCTTGTCATAGGCTGGTGCTGTTATTGACTCTTATAATTTTCTAAATTTAAGTTAAATGAACTTTATACCTAATTCAAAAGGAATTTTCCTCGACCTATGTTTGACGAATTGCGCTAATTTGTTTGCCTCTTTAGCAGACGATATCTTACTTAATACTTGTCGCCATCATTCCGCATATATGTTGTCCCTTCCTTTTAATTCGTTTACTGATACTATAGATAGATATGAAAAAGTATTAATATTCAGTTATTGAAAATGAGCACATGGTGCTCGAAATGTACATTTAACGTGTAACAATAAATTAGTGAAGAAAGGAAATCAAATCGTATTTTATTAGTGATTATTACTTCACATAACTCAAAACAAATAGTGAATATATGAAAAAGTATACTTATTTAAGCATGCTAACTATACAGGCCTTAATGATTATTTGCTTAAAGTTAACTGAGAAAATAGCTTATCTATTTCTGACGTGAATGTGGACGTGGATAATTTCTACAATGCCTTGTACACTGCCATGAATTTATATATGCCGACAACAGTCTTAATGCTGAACTAATTAATTTAATCCATATAGAAGAAATTTGCCCATAATAATTATAAAATGTCGGCTCTTCATACTGACTACTTAATTTTCAGTAATTTATGTGCTGAATGCAGGAATAAACCTACTGAGTAATATAATAATTATATAAGAAAGATTGAGTCAGATATTTTGGTCAATCCTCGCTCCTTCTGGAAATTTGCAAAAGAATCCCGAAAAGAGATTGGTTTTCCCAAACAGATTGTGTATCAAGATAAAGTTGGAGATGATGGGCTGGAGATCGTGGATTTATACGCCCTATTTTAAAAAAGGGTAATCGCGTTATTGCTGAGAATTACCGTGGCATTTCCTTACAATCGGCGATTCCAAAACTTCTCGACAAAATGGTAAGTGATTATTTAGCTTGCATTTTCCGTCCAGTTATATCCGATATTCAACATGACTTTCAGAGTTGCAAATTAACCACCTCTCATCTCCTTTAATTCAAACAATTCCTGTCAAATGGCTTGGACGAGCACAAACAAGTAGCTGCTATCTACACCGACTTATCCACAGGATTTGACAGAGTTGACCATACTATTCTACTACACAAGTTAAAAATGCTAGGCCTCAATGACGCTACGTTGTCTTGGTTAAAGTTTTTTCTTATAAATCGGACTCAACAAGTTAAATTAATAACTTTTTCTCATCCCCTATTTCAGTCACGTCAGGTGTGCCACAGGGCACACATGTTGGTCCAGTATTATTCTTACTTTCCATCAATGACCTTGTTGATGTTGTGACATTTGGGAAATGTGTAATATATGCTGTTGATCTGAAAATATATCAAGTGATTCAAACTAATAGCGATTGTAACAGATTACAAATTGATTTATATAATGTTAATAACTGGTGCCATGCTAATCGTCTGTATTTAAATATTGATAATTCTTCTTCCTTATTACTATTAATTTATTTTCCTCAAATTTTTCACCCGCTTTAAGGAGTAAGATTTTATTTTTTATAAACAAGTATAACACGAACTCTATAATAACACTATTAGTCGTATGCTTAGATTGGCAAATGATCTAAACATTCAGTCCTGGTTCAATTTGTAAAATGGTACAAGTCACTTAGAAGGACACTTAAGTCTAATTTATAATATTTTAATTGATATTATCTTTTATATTATTTAACTTTCACTCTAATTTAATGATATCCATTTTATTTTAGTTAAGCTTTTTTAAATTATTATGTAACCTTATTTAGTTTAAGTTCATTTAAGTATGTATTACGTCGTGCATGATTGTAAATGGGGGCTTCCTGTATGTATTACATAAATAAATAAATAAATTTATAATTTCACATTCGGTTGTATCAGTTGGAAAAATTGAATTGAATAGATTATTATTTGTAAAGTTGTGAGTCGTAGCATTGGGTTTAGGCAGATTACAAAGTATACAAAAAAAATATTAAAATTTTAGGTAGCACTATTTAAGTCTTTATTAATTTCAGAAAAATCTGATTCAGTTTTGTTTGGTAGTAAATTTATCATTTCTTTTACAATATTCCATGTAGTTTTTATTTTATTTGTTGGTGCATTAATGCGGGTCTCAAAGTGATTATATTTAGTCATTTTCAGTTTCTGATTATAATCACGCATCAAATTTTTGTAAATGTTATTAGCTTCATCACTATATTTAGATAATGCATAAAATATGTCAAACTGGTGTTTTAAATTGAAAATCTCCACTTTGTTGAGATATGGCTTTGACGATACCAATGGAAAACACATATTAAAGTATTTTAAAAGTAGTTTAATAAAATAATCCCATATCAAATTTACGTCATTTTCTGACAAATTATAAACTATCTGCCAGTTTGTAGAATTTAGAATGTCAATAAATTTGTTTATATTTGCTTGATTTTTTTGTGAAACGTAACGTATAATATTCTATATTATTATTTATTTCATATTGTTTAAATTCAATCAATTGTGCTGTGTGATCAGATATGTTTGTATTTATAACAGTGGTAACACAAGTTTTTATATTTGTTATTTTATTATCTATATATGTAGCAAAAGTTTGAGTAACTCTAGTTGGTTTTAAAATTGAAATGGAATTATCATATGTATTTAGTAAATCTAGAAATGCCTGTGCATTTGAATTTCTACATAGCACATCTAAATTAAAATCAGTCTGTCTGAAAACGATACTCAATAACAAATCAAACTTTTCTAAAAATATATTAATACATATTTGAATTTGTTGGTCGGTAAACAGGTATTTTTTATAAATACATCCGCACCCGTACATTCGATAATATTAACAGCTATATGGTTAATGTCCACTCTATTTTAGCTTTAATATTGTCTGCAACATAAATTGCACTACCGCTATGAGTACACTTTTCTCTGTAAAAATAACTCACTGAGCTGTATCCTCTAATATTATATGATAATAGTACTTCTTCAGACTTCCAATGTTCGGATATTACAAGCACATAACAATTATATATTTCCAGGATATATTCCAAAGTAGGTATAGAGTTTCCTATGGATTGTACATTTTGGTGGAGGAAAGTTTATTTGTTGGCATCTTGTGTGTCAGTCGGAATAATAAACGATTTAGAGATACAGCAGCTGGCCAGATATTGGGTTGTTTAATTTGTTCTAATTGGTCCAATGGTAGGGATATTTTAAATGAGGTGTATTATTTCGGATGTTTCGAAGTAAGTTGTTCGCATGAGAAATTTGAGAATTTATGTTCTGTAAGATGTTTGTTAATATCGCACTCTTTCATATTTGCATTTAATCCGAAGACGTGAACATGCGCAAGTCTCGGTGTGCTCATTATATCCGACGATGATGTTGCTGTGCCTTTAATTACGTTCGGTTTTATCCTTCTACGGTTCCTTTATACTAGTTCAAATTGTTTTTCATCATTTTCCAATTATTTTCAATAATATTTACAGATTTAATATTTTTAGCAAACGATTGTTTATTTTCTGTGGCTTTTTTCGGAATATTTGGGGATTCCACGATTTCTTCGGCATTGATTTTTAATGAAATTGATTTTATACCATTTTATTTTATACCAGAAGATTCCATTCATGTATGTAGTTGATTTTGCTGCACCGTAGGTTTTTAGATATTTTTATATATTATAATACGTGAGGAAGGAGATATTTAGTCAAGGGCGTTTCCAGCCAACTGGCTTAGGGGGGGTAATTTAAAAAAAACTTAAATATTTTTCCATAAATATAAAGTAATCAACATCAAAAAATATAATTTATATAATAATAAAATATAATTCTATTACTTTTAAATAAAAACTAAATAATATCACACACGAAAACAATATAGGACATATAAAAACATAAAATAAGATATTCTGTAAAATCTGGAATAGATTTTTCTTATTTTTATTCTATAATTTATTAAAAAATCGATTTTAAAGTGATATCTAAATCTTTGCCAGATTGTTGTCAATAAAACACTAGGTATTATTGTGTTAAAATTGAACAAATTCATCGTGTCTTTATTAAATTTGTATTGCAGATCTGTAATAATATTATTCGAAAAAGGTAAATATATATTAATTCGATAATAATCCTCTGTTCAGTTCATAGGAACCTAAAGCAGCGAACCACGCACATGCAAAAGTCAATAAAAAAGTAAATAAGGAAATCTAAGAGGGTCCAAGATATACATATATAATGAAGAAAAATTTGTACAAAATATAGAGAAATAGCAAGAAAAGAAAAATCAAAAGGAAAGAGAGTAAGAATAGGATGCCGAAAGATAACGATTAATTGAAAGGAGTACGAATAAGAAAGCAACTAAAAAAACAAGACATCACAGCGAGAAAATGGCACAAGAAAAATGTTAAATACAATAAAATTGTGGGAGGTCTTAATCTAAATTCTAAAACATTTCGTAAATCTACAACAATGAGTCTTATTAAGACTACAAAACAAATCACTTATTGAAACAACTTCTTTTCTGGCTCATAACTAAATAGACATTGAATGGTGTGAGTTGTTTTCGATGTTCTCTATGGGGATCTCGGAAACTATAAGAGATAGAGAAACTGTTAAATAGGGAAAGAAGTGTAGATTTACGAGACGAATAAAATTTCACTTTCAAAGTTTTTAAAAAGTCAAGGGTAACTAGATATTTTAAAAAAGTAAAAAGTGTCAATTTTTTCAAATCAATATATCTCGGTTATTATAATAGATAGAAAAAGGACAAAGTTTTAGATAATTTTATGCAGATTAATAAGAAATAATCAGAAATTTTTTATCGTCATTATTTTCCGATATGACGCAAACTTACATTTTTTAAATGGAAACCATAGTTGGCTGTAACCTCATTCAAAAGGTATTTTTTTTCTCTTTAATCCAATATGGCATACGACATAGTTATTTCTAAAAATAAGTGAGTTATAGTCATTTTAAATTTTATTATAAATAAAAAATGGGTAGCCATGAAAAAGGTGAAAGTAAAACAATTGCAGTTATTTATAATAATAGCAATATTGTAATTATTAGTTTTACAGAGATAAACCAAAATGAAACAACAGCATAAAGTAATTCTGTAATTATCAATATATCAATGGGAGAGAAATTTTAAAATGAAAAAAATATGGTCAAAGAGTCCACTATTAATACTTCTATGACATAAATTATATTTTTTTTAAATTGAATTTATGGCTTTTTTGACTATTCTCATGTAAATTGAATTAAATGTTTCAATAACAACTAGTCTATGATCCTCCACGAATTGATATGATTTTTCATATACATTGTTTTTTACATAACCCCACAGAAAAAATTCTAAAACGCGCAAATCGGGAGATCTAGGCGGCCCTGGTTTATTTCTTCCCACTTATAAATTAGGAAAAGCATCATTTAAATAATTTGTAAAGCCAACATGTTATGAGGTGGAGCACCGTCATACTGGAACCATTTCAAACTTGCTTGTAATGATAAATTTAAACAATCGAGCGTATCTTCAAATGTTTTCTGAAGAAAATGAAAGTAATCATTTTCACTTAGTGAACTTTCAAAAATATATGGACCTAGAATTATTAATCCAAACACACCATGAATTAAACCTAAATTTAATTTGTAGTTTTCTCTGTGAAACTTCTCGTGGATTCTCTTGAGTTCATCTATGTTCATTGTGGCGATTAAAAATACAACAATTAGTGAATCGCGACTCATCTGTTCATAATACAGAAGGCCATTTGATAATTACAAAATTATTATTCTTATGCTGGTTTTTCATTTTTGTTTAATGTTGTAGAATTAATAATTACAATATTGCTATTAATATAAACAACTGCAATTGTTTTACTTTCATCTTTTATAACTCACTTATTTTTAGAAATAACTCTGTCGTATGTCATATTGGATTAAAGAGAAAAAAATTACCTTTTGAATGAGGCCATAGCCAACTATGATTTCCATTTAAAAAAATGTAAGTTTGCGTCATATCTCAAAAAATAATAGCGATAAAAATTTTCTGATTATTTTTTATTAATCTACATAAAATTATCTAAAACTGTGTCATTTAGAGTTTTTTCTATCTGTTATAATAACCGATATATATATATTGATTTGAAAAAATTGACACTTTTTACTTTTTTCAAAATATCTAGTTACCCTTAACTTTTTTGAAAACTTTGAAAGTGGAATTTTATTCGTCTCATAAATCTACACTTCTTTCCCCATTTACCTGTTATCTCTTATAGTTTCCGAGATCCCCATAGAGAACATACATTTAAACGCGCCTCGATAATCGAAGATCGGCAATGTTTCAATTCTAACTGGAATTGATTCATTCTCGTGGCAGCCTTCCAACTGGAAGGACGCACGTAATTGCGACATAGCTGCACTGATGAGCTGTGATACAGCGAAACACGTGTCTGCAGATTGTCTTACATAACATTTTTCGAGACGCGGTTAAGAAACGATAACACCACAAAATTGTTACATAGTGCTAAATATAATTTTAGACATGTAACGACAGCTAACAGTTATATCATTCAATGCCTGGCGGTGCTTTAGTACGGGGAGTAGTTGTTTTAACTGTTAGCTGGAGTTATTACATTATTATGTAAAACATTAGTGCAGTAATGCTCATAGAGATTTATTACTCTCAATATTAATTATTATCATTAACAACTGCACGAAATATTTTAATATTTCATTTGTATATTTAAATGCCGAGAGCGGGCCTTTTTTGTCCGTGGTGATATCGTTTTTTAAACGCGCCTCGAAAATCGAAGATCGGCAATGTTTCAATTCTAACTGGAATTGATTCATTCTCGTGGCAGCCTTCCAACTGGAAGGACGCACGTAATTACGACATAGCTGCACTGATGAGCTGTGATACAGCGAAACACGTGTCTGCAGATTGTCTTACATAACATTTTTCGAGACGCGGTTAAGAAACGATAACACCACAAAATTGTTACATAGTGCTAAATATAATTTTAGACATGTAACGACAGCTAACAGTTATATCATTCAATGCCTGGCGGTGCTTTAGTACGGGGAGTAGTTGTTTTAACTGTTAGCTGGAGTTTTTACATTATTATGTAAAACATTAGTGCAGTAATGCTCATAGAGATTTATTACTCTCAATATTAATTATTATATGTTAAATAGTTTGTAAGTGATTATGATATGACAGATTTACGAAATGTTTTCGTGTTTTTTCTAATTATTAGTTAATTTTCTACAATATAAGGATTTTAATACATTTTTATTAAGGCAAAAAAAGATACAGGGGAAAGTATGGGGATGAGAACAGAAACGAAAATGGAAAAAGAATTATAGAATTATTTATAGCAAACAAGCTTATTGTGGCAAACACAAAATTCAAACACAAAACTATGCACAAATACACTAGAGAAGTTGATAGAAATAATAGACGCAGAAGAATGGAAAAAGGTGAAAGATGTTAAAGTAACAAGACAAACTGAAATAGGGAGCGACCACTACTTAGTAAAAATAGAAATTAAAACAGGAGCAGAACAATAATAAACAAAAACACAAAAAGCCAAAATTTGAAAAAAAAGAAACTAGGAATAACTACTAATCAAAAATAGAGAAAAGGACAAACAGAAAGAAATAGAAATTCAAAGCTCTGGAACAATCACTATATAAAACAAACAGAGGAAGAGAAACAGGTGGTGGTCAGAAGAGGTAAAATAATTTGTAAAAACAAAAAAAGAGAATTGGTAAACTTACATAAAGACAAGGAAAAACCAAGATTTTAGAAGATATAAAATAGCAAATAAAATAACGGAACACAAAATCAAGATAGCAAAAAAGCAATCCTGGGGGCGGTTCGGTAAGAAACTGAGAGAAATGTTCACAGAAAACCAAAATATCTTTTACAGCACAATTAAACAAATGAGAAATAAAAGGACACTAAGCTAACCAAATATAAAAGACAAAAACGGAAATATATAAAACAGAAATAACGAAGATATTAGAAAGATGGAAAGAATACTTTAACAAAATAACCGAAACAGACCATAGTGGAGATGAAGAAGGTGAAACCAATATAGAAAACAACGAAATAACAATCGAAGAACTGGAAACAGCAATCAAGAAAATAAAACTAGGAAAATCTCCAGATATAGATGACGTCATCAATAATAATAATAATAAGAAATAGCAAACAAAGAGCCGAGAACACAAAGATAGGGTATAAAATTATAATGGAACTATTCAAAATGCAAATAATAATGTTTGCCAACCACATAACACTAATAGCAGAAAGAGGAGCCAGAAAAGATAAATATAAACAAAACCAAAACAATGATAATATCATCCAAAGGGAGCAATCACAAAATAGAGTTAAACGGAAAACAGATAGAGCAGGTTAAGCAGTTCAAATATCTCGGATCAACAATAGAGGATAAAGGGAAGATAGATTCAAAACAATATGAAAATTATGCAAAGCAGGAGTGATCTACCACACAATCGAGAAAACATCCTTAGAGAAAAAGAGGTTACAAGAACAATAACAAGAATATAAAAGAATTGTAAGACATTCACTGCTATATAGTAGTGAATCGTGAGTAACCACAGAGAGTAAAAACAGCAAATCCAATGCAATGGAAATGTGAAACCTAAGAAAGATAGAGGGAATTACAAGAAGAGACAAAGTACGAAATATAGAAGTAGGAAAACATATCAACAGCTCAATATTAAACCAATAAAAGAGGGACAATTAGGATGGTTCGGTCATATATACAGATTAGAAGATACTAGATTAAAAATGAATCATGAAGACAAAAGAAGGGTTGGAACTAGCAACTACATCAAGCAGCGAAAAGCAGAGGAATAAAATGGAAAGAAATAAGACAAATTACGTAAGATAGGCAACAGTGGCAAAAAGTGTAAAAGAAAATAACTAAGACATATTGCAGAAAATAAGTCCGACACCCGCAATGGATAAAAGGAGAAAAGATAAATAAAAATAATCCTCTATAATAGGTTGATCCACGATTGGTATATTTCTCTGGTATTTGGTAATTCGAGGTTTCGTCATTTCAATTTGTAATTCGTTTAAAATTTTGACTGCAAAATTATAAATTGTTTAAACGATGTGGCGGATAAAGGTACAAGTTATTAGCGTAAGATTTATCCATTTACTCAACGTTTTCATATTTCGTCGTATTTCTAAAATTATCGGAGCATAACTGTGAAAATTGGGGGTACAAATCGAATTTATTAGCAATTTAGCTTTATTAGAAGATTTTCTTCCCATTGTGAGATTAATTCCAACAACTCCACAATGTTTAAAAATCACATGGTATCTTTTGGTCGAGGCATTAAAAATATGACTTATTTAATGGTCCAATTGCATTGCGAGCAGCCTGTATTTGCATACATTTTGATATGGACAAATTTAAAGCATGGTTTAAACATGGTGCTCTAAAAACGTTGGATAAGGATGACTGCAATACATCATCCTTAAATTCTTCCATCATAACGGAACATCTATTCCAATTCGAGTATAGGGTCATGAGTAACACCATTATAATTATCGTTATCATGAAAATTCTCCTTTTTTGTAATAGATTTTGTATTTAAGAGAGAACCAGCCTCACGATGATCTCGTAAGGTTCCCCCCCAAAAAATATACTTTTGATTATTAGTTTTAATCTATTTCTATTTTCTTCAATTTGTCGAAGTCTTTCCATATTTAATTTATTTCTTATATCTCGTGATGGGGTATTGAATGATTTTATAAAATGTTCCGCATAAACAATTCAATTTTTATGGTTATACTTAGTATTTTTATGACTTATAGAAACAACATATTTATCTGATAATTTTGAATATTGAGATACTGGCTGAGACACTAATTTTTGCAATACTACTTGTTGGTGCACCCACCAAATTTTGTAAAAAAAAAGCAACATTTGCAACAAATTCCGTTTAAATGGTTAGAACACATTAACCAATTAAATTGTCTAAAATGTTTTTCAGTCAAGTAATATTTAACATCCTTTCCCCCTTTTTTTTGTGTACAGAATATGGTGACACAAAAGTATTATTTTGTTTCCATTAACAATTTAAAATTCGAAGTTTCTAAATTTCATCAACATTAACATTACTAGATTTAACTTTATCAATGTAAATTTCAACGTTGCTAGATGTACATGTTGTTTGCTCCTTTTTCTCTTGCGGGGAACAACCTAATGAAGATCCTGAAGATTCTCCTCTGTATTCGGTAAACGTCGATGTAGTTGTATATGGATGGTTTAAATTGACTGTTGACATAGATTGATCTTTATTTGTTGAAGAATCGTCAGTTTTTTAATTTTCTGAACCAATGAATCCAACGTGGATTATCGATTTTTATTTATTATATTATTCAACAAGTGGTAATTTAGGCAATAACTCACGCGGATGAAATTTGCAGCACGAACCGCTAAGCGAGTGCTATAATCATCCAAGTGAGTTATTGTCATTGTCACGAGTTGAATACTATACTTTATCTAAGACAATAACAACTTTTAGTAAAATATTTAACTTAATATAATATTTTTTGACATTTGTCAATTTTCAGCTAACTTGAAAATATAGATTCAAAGAAAAAAAATGACAACCTGATCGATACCAGTGAGTTATAATATATAAAGGAATAAACATATTTAGACTGATTGTTTAATGCGTATTTGAGATTTCTTTTCGCCCGATTTTAAAAACATGGTTTCGAGAAAAACGCGATTAAAGTTTTGACTTATAGTTTTTCATAGAAATAATGTATTTATCTCTAGTCTGAAATGCCTGCGCCATAAAATTGACCTTCCAGATTCATTTTCTCATCGTCCTGATCCTTTCTTGTTGATTTCTGCGCCATTCGAGCCTCTTTTGCAGCATCAGTCAGCGCGCATGGTTGCGGCGCTCGTCGCAAAAATCGTAGCAGTTTTGTCCGATTTTTATTCCCAGGACCTGCATAACTTTTATTATGCTAAATAAGCTGTCGTTGACCATCGACCACGCAACGGAATTGAAACCAACCGATAAGTGTTACCAAGCCGAAGAATGACGAAAAAACTCATTTTCTCCACGATCCATCATCCGAGACAATAAATCCGTGATAATTTTTAGAAGATTGATTTTGCTCTTCTTTTTCTTCGCTTTTCATACATATTTTGCACACAGTTTCAGTTGCTTCACCAATTGTTTTGGCAATTTTCACCTATCAAATACTTCCGCTCGGCTTTGAAATAAATTTTCCCATATTCTTAAGACTCTAAACTATACTTTAAGCCAAATTCTAGAGTGGCCTAACCCCTTAATCTTTAGTATTAGTCGAAATATAGCTTAAAAAGTTTGAACAAATATCGGATAATAAAATTCTCAAAATAGTAGTTCCTGTGAAAAGTCAGTGTTTGCCATCTAAATTGTATAACCCACAAAAAATAATAAATTCTAAATGAGTGCTTACACTACAAAAGGAAAAGTTCAGTGCTTTGAAAAGTCAGAATATAACATCTAACATTACAGATGGCAAGTTCAAAGGCACAACTTCAATATTCTTGTTGAAACGAGTTAGCTCAGGAGGTACAATTGTTCTAAACAAAATAAGACTCTTTTAAGTATTTCTCATTTATTGTGTACAAAATTTTAAAACTGTATTCAGTTAAATTACAATTATTAGACTATTCAAAATAATGTTTATGTAAAGAATAAATATAAAGGATTATTTGAAGAAATTATAACAAATAAATCATTACTTTTAAAAAGGAGTTTTATCAATTATTTTACAAATGCTTATTTTTAAATACTTGTGCTCTGTTACTTTTTTATGTACCACCACCACTGCTGTTCCGATTGCTTGAAAATGTTAAATTTAAATAATCTTTCACTTGAGCTGCATTATCTTCTGAGCATACATCCGATCCGTGATCCGATCCGTGATTTTATTTTGTAAGTAATCTAAACACTTTAATTTGCCTTCAATAAAAATAGGACCATCAACTCTATTTTTAAAATTACTGCTCATATATTACATATATTTTTTTGGATATTCAGTTTTTGATGTTGCAATATGAAGAATTTTTTGAGACCAATGACGATTTGCTGTCATCACATTCTGAAGCTACTTTTCTTCCACTTAATGTTGGATTTATTGTTAACCCTTGTCAACACATTTACAGTTTCTTCAAATGTTCTTCTTTTATTCCTAGCAATATGTTCAGTTTACACAACCATTCCCCTCAAATATCTGATTAATTCTAATAATTATTGATTGACACGGCACTGGACGGGTTTTAAAATTTATACTAAATTCGCAAATATCACGCGAAGAATGTCCGCCAAAACTCAATTTGATGATCTGAACTCTTTTTTATGGTGTAAGCACTCATTTTGCATTGAATTATAATTTAATTCAAATATTACAATAATTACTTATCTGTGGCTTAATCAATTTAGATGACAAACACTGACTTTTCATAGCAACTACCATTTTGAGGACTTTACTACCGAATATTTGTTCACACTTTTTAAGCTGTATTTCGATTAAAACCAAAGTTGAAACAAAAATAAAACCTCTAAAATAACTTTAGTAGATGAAGGAACCATTTTAATTTTATTTTGATAATTTTCGTTCAATAATAGAGATACAAACTGCAATTAAAAAGTTTACATGGGAATTCCCTATGATGCGTCTTCAAACGGGACACACGGTATATACCATTATTTGTTCTAATCTAGATGAATAATAAATATTTAACCCAATAGGAGTAGATAATAGTTATTTAAGGTACAAGTGTAAAAAGTGATGCTTTATTGCACGAACTAGCGTTTAAAAACGCGAGCGAGGAACGAGTGTGTGTGCCTTACAAAATTTTATCTTCGATCGTAAAGGATTTCAAAGAATATATTCTTATGAGTAATATTTTAATGTCATTTCAATAATTCAATTAATGAAAACATATTTTAACCGCAGTACACTAATGAAAACGTTACTTAGCGACCAGTAAACAAGTTGCACAAATGTCGGCCGCCATTATTATTTATGGAAAAAATGTTCGCTTTATTGTAATCGCTTCGACTTGCATTAAATGAAATCTTCAGGGTTCTTAAATCTGCCATTTCGTTTGTATTATATATTTTATTTATAGTTTATTAGTTATTTGTATCAATTAATAAAAAATTAAGTTTTTCGTCGAAAATTTGTGCTATAATATATTCATCTGTCAAATTTGACATTTCTGTGCAATGAAAGCAGTTTGACATTACCGTGCAATAAAAACGTAAAAAAGCACTAGTGCTTTAAAAAGCCACTTTTACAATGAAAAATGATGCAAAAAGCGTCTACTTTCTGTACGATCGTAGATAAATTAATTTAAAAGAATGTATATATTAAAACAATGTAACGATTAACGATACCAAAGAGGCGAATAGTATCAATATATGTCGAGTATAATTAGAAAAGGGAACCCCCCGTGCAAAGGAAGTCATCACTTCTCTAACGGTGCTTGCGCAAATAATTTTAATTTGTGTACATGGCCTGTCTGTTTTGGAAAAATGCACCGTCATAGATCACTGACTAGATTCACCAACACTTAATTTGTTTGTTTGAAAAATGAGTAATTTTTAAGAATTAAAAAAATAACCGAACGAATAATTACCCCTGAAACCGCCACTGTATTTAGTTTGGCTCAATAATACGTTATAATACTAGTTCTTTTGGTTACCTAGCACAATTTCTGTTAATTTGTTTATTTGTTTTTCGATTTTTATCATTTTATTGAATACTTGTGAAGATTCTTACCTCATTTCTAATAATGGAGCACAGTTTTAACAAAACCAATGTATGCAAGTATTTTGTGTGATGCACTTGTAGGCTGTATCGTTTATTTTTGCATAGTGTGGGTGGAAAACACATTTAAACATTTTGCTATTCGTTTCTGGGAGACCATAAAATTGTCGTCGCAGATTGTACATGAACCTGCTACAGGCGCAATGTTATTTCTTGTTATGTTATAAGAATTATGTTTGGAATAAACTTTAATGAATCACGTCGAAATTTATTTCAAAAAATTAAGCTACTAATCCTTACAGGATTATTCATATTAGAGTGATTAAAATTCCAATAAAAACATCAGCAATATTTTTAAAATAATTTCACAGCTCATTATAATATAAAACACGTAAATTACGTGTACACTATCCACAAGCTTCGAGCAACTGACGAACACTTTTTGTATATGTGTTCTAAATGATTTAATACTCTTCCTATACATCATAAAAACATTAAAGAATATAATTTATTTGAAATTAATATATGACTAATAATTAGAAAAAACACGAAAATATTTATGATATTATCATAATATAGTCACTCACAAATTATTTAACGTACATTCAATCATTTTTAGTTAATTTTACAGAAAGAAATACGTTCAAACTAGTGTTGCTTTGATAGCCTTGCTATTTTGTAACACGCAAATTACTTTTGTATTATTCAATGTCTGTCGAAGTATTAGCTAGAGAAGTAGTTGTTTCAAAAGTGGTTTGTTCTTGTAGTCTTAATAAGACTCATTTGTCGTAGATTTTACGAAATATTTTCGTGTTTTTTCTAATTATTAGTTAATTTTCTACAACGTAAAGGACTTATATATTTTATTAATATATGACCTCATATGTGTATTAGAGCCATACAATCTTAAGGAATATTTTGATAAATTAAGTCATAAATAATTTATTTTTGTATGTACATTAATATTATAATTATTTCTTTGTTTTCTTTTACGTACTTTTAAATTTGAAAAATAGATTTTCCAACTTATTATCATTTGTACCAGTGAGACTCGATGTAGATTACTACATCATGAAAGTAGTAAAAACGCTAAATGAAACAAGAGGACATTAAAATTTTGCAACTGCACAGGAATGCCAAATGCGAAACGTAATATTATTTATATGAATGCATTTGTTTGTGTCCATCACACATCCGGAATCTGTCTTTTACCGTCTGGCCACATTTGCATCTCAGCTAACACTGCAAACGCGTTTCACACAGTAGAATATGCAAATGCAAATTTATTTTCACGTGATACTTTTCAGCATTTCAACTAAATTTTAATCAACTCGTACGTATGTGCATGAGTTCAGCCACAATTGAATTATCGCACTAAAAGGAAGGTTCCGGCTGTTGTACAGTAAGATATTTGTTAACACGAAAAAAGGAATTGTATACATTTTCATGTATACATTATAATATGAATGCGAGTAAAAAAATGTGCACTTAAAATGATATATAGAGGGAGTTCGAGAGTTTAATAATTCACCTATTCCCAGCAGTGCTTGTGTTTTCTTTTTGGTATTTTCATTTAATTTCCTTGCCCGTTTTCACAACGTACATTATTTTGTGCTAGCTATGTATTGAATGTTTTGCCTGAAATAACATAGATAAAACGTAATATTCACAGGTAGAGTGTTTGGCAGAGATTTATTGTAAGGGCTACATCATCTCGGTGTATGTGTGGGATTAAAGCCCGCCGACTAGCGAAAATACATTCCTTTTTTCTCATAATAGTAGCTGTGGATTTGTTTAAATTAATAAAGGTAAATGAACTACCACATAGTAACGGTCGCTACCATCATTTTCATTGTTTAAATTAAATTAATGGAATTTTTACGAGTAGTAACTAGTATTAATTAGTTCAAGTGAATCTACAAATAACCTTATATATAGTTTTATTATAATATTATCATTAAATTAATACATTTAATTTGTTAAAATAAAATATACAGGGTGTCCCGTTAATGTGGGGAAATGGCTGGACCATAGATTCCTGGGGTCAAAATATGATGATTTAACGCAACTTACTTATATCCAAAAATTTAAGGTTAAGCCGGAATTTGGCTTCAAAGTTTCAAAATTTTTTATTTCTTTTGTTTATAACAATTGAACGTTTTATTTGATTTGAATGAAATTTATTAGTAATAAGTACCATAATATCATACATCATTTAAGTTATTTTGGCCATTAGTGATTGACAGGAAGTATAAAAAACAGTAGTACCACCACTTAAAAACTAAAATATTTTTTTATTGGTGCATCCAATAAAATCCAAAAAAATCTACTTGAAAGGGCATTAGATTCAAAAACTTTTTTGACTCTTACTTGTTTTTGATATCTTGTACGGTTTTTGCACAAAAAAATAAAATATGAATATAGTATACTCATTATGCACTCAGTAATAAGTAAATAAACTTAATCAATTAAATAAAAATTAAATAATATCAATTAATAAAATAAATCAAAACAACATCTAACACTATTCAAACAATTTTCTTTGCAAAATCCTAATACAAGCAAGATATCTGTTTGTTCCATATATGAATATTTATGAACTATAATAAAGTTAAAAAATAATTGTCAAAAGACACTAAATAATTATTATTATACATAATTTACATTTTTTAAACAAAGACGGCCACAAAAAACATTTATTTTCGATTCGATGAAAAACTAGATTTTGTTTTTACTAGATAAAAAATATATATTTTATTTTTTTGTGGGAAAACCGTATGAGATATCAAATATTATTAAGAGATGAAAAAGTTTTTAAATTAAATGGTGTTTCAAGTAATATTTTTTTAGTTTTTATTAGATCCACCAATAAAAAAAATATTTTAGTTCTTAAGTGGTGGTACTACTGTTTCTTATACTTCTTGTTAAGTAACAATAGTCATAATAACTGAAATGATGTATATTATTATGGTAGTTATTAAAAATAAATTTCATTCAAATCAAATAAAGCGTTCAATTGTTATAAACAAAAGAAATAAAATTTTTTGAAACTTTGAAACCAAATTCCGGCTTAACCGTAAATTTTTGCATATAGATAAGTTGCGTTAAATCGTCATATTTTGACCTCAGGAATCTATGGTCCAGCCATTTCCCCGCATTAACGGGACACCCTGTATATATAATAACATTTAAAAGTGTATATGATTGAATATTCAATTATATCAGACACAATTTGTGCTTATGTTATTTCTCAGTCTACATTAATTAAACCTAGTTATCTGATTCAATTTATTTGCAGTTTTCCCTAAATATAA
Source organism: Ontholestes murinus (assembly GCA_963969525.1). Lineage (NCBI taxonomy): Eukaryota > Metazoa > Arthropoda > Insecta > Coleoptera > Staphylinidae > Ontholestes > Ontholestes murinus. The sequence goes on from CAXAKX010000297.1 coordinate 22,246, forward strand.
ATATTAAAATATATAATTATAAAATAATATTAAATGTTTCTATATATTCTTCTAGTACGAAACGAAGCCAGTTTTGGAGACAATTGCATCTTATATAACTTGACATAGACGTATTAAGAGACGGCATTCAATTAATTATAAAGAATTACAAACTCAATTCAGAGCGAGTAGTTTAAAGCACGCCAATTCTCGTGCAAATTACAAATTACAAAAGATTAGTGTCGAATTTTAGTTTAATCGGGCTGATTCTTTCTCCAGACTAATGAAATAAATTTAAAACACTTTAGATGAATTACTTCATTAAGTCTAAAAGGAGTCAATAAATAATTATTTAACATAAAATATACAAAAAGTATTAAAAATGTCCCTACAGGGAATCTTTGCTCTTTACACAAATATATAAAAAAATGTATTTGGAGTGTTGTTTTATCAGCATAAAAATATTTTACCGATTGATAAAAATATAGTTTATAATGATAAAAATGTATTTCTTATAATTAGCCTAATATATTATTAAACGTCTATTCATAGAGAGAGGTAATTAAATAAAGCTATACTTTTAAGCCGTGTTATTGACCCATTAAAGTAGCTTCATTAATTATTTGTAGTTTGCAGTTAGAAGATATTTATCATTTAAAATTGGTGTCTGCATCTTTATTTTCTAGCTGGTTATATAAATATATCAATAATGTCAACTAGATATTTACCTAGTTGACATTATTGAGTGAATTTGTTATTAAAGTTACAAATACAATTTAATTAATTTAAAATTAACTAGAAGTTGAAATCTTCGAAATATTGAATCATAAAAGTTACAGCTCATGAAATGAATAGAAATTAAATAAAATGTATAATGTATAAATGAAGTGCGTGCAACATATAACATTCCATGGCCTTTGTTTATTTATGTTTATTGGGATTATTAATGTGTTAACAAATAAAATAGGTGAAACATTTTAATAAATAACAAAGAAAGATAAATACTTGCGGATATCATTTATAATGATTTGTTTCGTGGAGAATAATAAAATAAAATATATTTCGAAGGATTTGTGCACATCAAATATAACGTATCAAGAAAGTATATCTCTTGAGCGTGGAAGAGTGTGAACGTCCATGATAGATTTCAGACGGCGCACAAATGTAATCTTTCTCCATGTGTGAACGTGTATATATCTAAGCATGCATAAATATATACGTATTTCCGGAGATACCGGAATATTTATTATTATAAGGAATAGCGAAAAGTGGCATTTCCGTAATGGCCACGGCACTTATCGAACCCCGAACGTCAGTTTGTTCACGGACTGCGCGAATTTCAGAGTGCCTTATCAGAATCCGCAATCTGTGTCCTTATTGCCTTATACCAAGATCACCCAGCGGACTTACCCTCCTTCTCCCGAGTGTAATACTCATTCCCCCCAGCCCTTATTTTTGGCTATTATGCATTTTACCCATGGCCCGAGAAAGGGCCTTCATACTTTTACGACCTTTGCTCCGTTGCTGTTTTTAAAATACAATTTTAAATCAACTGGCTTCGTATTGGTTTGCGATAAGCAATTTCCAATTATAAAATTGATAGATTGTACGATTCGGGGCGGTTTAAATAGGACCGTTTAAACGGTCCCTTCCATAATAAATACTAGTCTAAACTGGAACGGAGGGAAATGGGCTCATAAATAAAGGTTCCTCCCGAGCACCAGTCGGGATGTGTTCTGTTTGATTTGCGGCTTAAAAGATTTCTGATTTGGCGTCCTTAAAGATTTCCCCAACGAGATCTCACCCCAGCGCATGCATTATTTAATACTTGTCCTATTTACACTATAAACAGTCAGATACATATTTTATAGGTTACAAATTGTAAAATATGACCACAACGCTATTTCCAAAGGTATCGCTATGATGTATCTATAAATGTATATCATACAATTTTCAAAAGTATTTATAACTCCACTATTTTTTAATTTACATTTGACATTTCAACGGAGAATAATCTGTATAAATATGAAACGATTTCACATGATAATCGTAACGTTTGCATACATAAATTTATATTGCAATTTAAAGTATATTTTACATGCATATCTCTATATAAAAACCTACGTTACATTAAATTTAGTATTAGTTGTGAAATGATTCAGTTTAGTCGAATTTTACTGTTATATACAGCCCGAAGTTGCAGTTATCAAGATATCGGTAATAATATCTATAAATGTTATTGTATTAAATTTCCATATTACCCAGAACAAAAAACAAAATACTCTCCATTCTGGCAGTTTTTAAAATGTAGCCAATTGAATGGAAACCACAAGAGAAATATACTATATATGATAAACGAGTACAACATATAATTTAAAAATTAAAAGCAATTTAATAATATCCACGTTTCATTGTATTGCCAAATAAATTGTAAAAGTACACTACTATAGGGAGACCATTCTCAAGATGTAGATGAGCTAAGGCATTAAAAATAAAAGGTAAGATTTAGGATATAAGTATCTAAAATGACAAGTTGGAAACAAATAGAATGCCCAAAATATCTTTTCTTATGAAATTATTTTGCATTACTTCAGTTTCGTTAAAACCTTATTATTATGTCGGTACTAATCACCAAATTTCTGTAGTTGTAATTATGTTATTTGCAAATAATTAATTTGAAAATCATTTCGCTGCTATCAATAAACAAATATTAAATAACAAGGAACCAATGTGGGATTTTTGGTGCTTAGCAGAAGTTACATTAATAGAAGACACCCACTGATTATTTAAACATATTATACAACAAATACGATCTATTTCAAAGGAAACATGTTCTATTTTTATTTTTAGAAATTAGAATAGATCGCATCTACTTTCTGAAACGATGTTGAAATGTAAATATTGAATATTGTAAAACATTCAGATAGTTGATTATACAGTTGAACAGTTTTTAAAAACGTAGGCACTACAGATAGTGAAGATATTTGCTTATAATTTTTAATCTTATTTTCGACACCGGATTGATGCATTGGTATAATGAAACAACTTTTACAATAATCGTCGAGTATATCTGTTGCATGGGACTGATTATTATAAATTCATGCAAATGCCCATTTCAAAAGAAGAAAAATAATGCAAACTGTGCCGCAACTTGTAATAACTTAGATGTAAAAAAGAGAAGTTTGTTTAATAGCTACGATTATTTAGGTGGAGAAATATTGTTTCATTATGTATTTTCAACAACATTAGACGATGGGTGTTCTAAACAATTAAAATATTAAACAAGGTCATATAAAAGCGGTGAACAAAAGTCGTTAATACTTTATAAGTAAGCATATATTTAACATAATACCAAGAAGCTTTTGGATTGTGTTTAATGAATATTTCAACAATAATTTTTTAAACCATTGCCCGTATGACAAATAGTATTGAACTTAAGATAAACCGATGTATACCGAGGAAATTTGCAAGTTTTGTGCTGTATTTCCTTAAAAATATAAGATTACATAGTTGAACGATTTTACAAAGTGATTTCTTGTAGATAATCCCTATTTTGGCATGTAAGAATTTAATGTTTGAAACAATGTAGAAAGAAAGGATCAGAAGTTACATTAATTGTATAACCTTCCAAAATGGCATCCCACCTGACATGATAATACGCACGTTTATAATTACTTTTTAAACATTAGCGACGTTTGTAGGTGGAATGTCAAATTGTAAGGTTAAATTAATTATAAATTATGAGGTTAGACAGAAGGGAACAACGAAGCTCAAGTTCCACCAATTTTACCAGAAACCAGGATAGCTCGTCCTGTCAATTGCTGACCGTGCCACAGCCGACTGGCTAAAAGGAATCTCGGCCCATTTCAAGCTGTGGGAGGTAGCCAAAATAAGGATACTGGAAGAGGCAGAGATGCCTAACCATAAAGTTCTGATTAGCTACTTTCGCAAAAGCGGAGGTTACACCAGTGAGAAGATATGGTTAAGGCCCATATGATATGGTTGAAAGTTACGCTGTCGCTGACAGAGTGAATAAGCTGGGCTAAGAAATCAACTACCAATTTGAGTAGATTGAATTAAAATCCTAGGGTAGAAGAGAGCAAAGCGATGTGCAGCTACCAAATGAGTCTCATCCAGATCCAACCTCACAAGGAAAACTGAGGAAGGATCCTCCCCCATCAACGATGATAGGGACATAAACGATCCTACTAAATCAATGAAGACGTATAGAAGAGAAACCCTAAAAGCTGGGCTGGTGGCAGTGGGGTATAGACCAGATTTATGGTGGGCATAAGTCGTATTCAACTGAATCTCCATCACTTTCAAGCGGAACCAAGTCCACTTTATTGAAAATTTAAAAAATACAATTTTAAATAGGATTCCTGCAGTAGCCTTCGATCAATAAGGGATAAGGAGGTTACCCCAAGGTAATTGTAGTTTATTGTATAAAACGGTCTGCATTTCTCACAGGGCAATTCAATGCTCAGGAAAGATATTATTTATACATTCATTTCAGAATTTACCACAGAGAACCTAACAGCCGCCCTAGTAGAAATTTCCACAAAGAAAGGCAATAGGCAAGTTGTCATGGTCTCGGGAGAACAAAGAAAATCACCACCAATGAAGGTAAGTAGACTCGTGAAGTAGTACAATAAACCCCTCCTCCTGGGCTGTCAAACCAACGCCCACAATTGGGTATGGGGCAGGGGCGGCACGGACACCAATTATATAGGTAAAGCATTTCTTGAATTCATTATCTCTAACAATTCGGATATTATTAATAGATATAGCGATCCTACCTTTTAGAATGCAATCAGGTAAGAGATGTTGGACAAAACTCTGGGTGATGCTTTCAAAGCAAGAACAATTGAACATTGGCATTTTGTGGGACTCAACATACAATCAACACAAGAGCTAGGAACTGTAGTGGCTTTGCTCAGAAATAGTCCTCTAAAGAAATCTCCTTTCAGAAATGTGTCCTAGTAAAGTAAGGCCCTAGTGCCTATAGAAATGGGATGTCCATAGATAGGCACTGCCGGAATATAACAAGAAGTTGAAAAAATCAAAAAGAAAAACATGAAGAATGTTATGTAAAGGCATTACTGATACAACCCCAACAACCAGGCTCCAAAAAGTCCAGTCCAAAGATTAATCGGTTTAAAATAAAAGCGGGATGGGAGTTATGCAAAGAGACTTACAGAGACCCCCTTTAGATGCTCAACACCTGTAGACGCTCATGAAACCACTGCTAAATATATTGAAGGAAGCATATACCTACCTACTAATGATAGATAGATAGATAAGTTTATTATGTTTATGTTTATTAGTCTGTAGCTTCCTTTAAAAAAAATACATATGAATATACACAAATATATAACAAAACGTACAAAATTTTGGATGGGTCAAGCTTAGTGAAGTTCATGCAGCTGCGATGTTCTTCCACTATTATTTTTGTCCATGATGCTGAGGGTGCAAATATCCTCTTGGAAATACAACGTTTACTCAAG